>LPNX010096217.1:408241-497083 GCA_001517045.1 Pseudotsuga menziesii
TTCTACGCTAAGTCTGTCCAAGTGAATGCCCCTTTCTCGGTGAGATCTGTGAGGGGTGCTGCAAACTGGGAAAATCCCTTAACATACCGTCGGTAATAAGTGCACAGACCTAGGAACCCTCTCAATTCTGTAACTGTTTTTGGCGCGGGCCAATCTCTGATAGCTCGGATTTTCTCCATGTCGACCTGTACTCCTTCTGCATTGATCACATGTCCTAAATACAGCATTTCCTTCATGCCAAACTCACACTTGGACATTTTCACGTAAAGCGATTGTTCTTCTAAAATACTCAACGTCTCGTCAAGGTGTTTCAAGTGCTCTTCCCATGTTTTGCTATAAACCAAGATGTCATCAAAGAATACAAGCAAAAACTTACGTAGCTGTGCCCTGAAGGTGTGGTTCATGCATGACTGAAAAGTGGCTGGAGCATTGGTAAGCCCAAAGGGCATGACCAAAAACTCATAGTGACCATAGTGACAACGAAAAGTTGTTTTGGGGATGTCCTGGTCCCTTACCCTGATCTGATGGTATCCCGAGCGAAGATCGATCTCGGAGAAGTATTGAGCTCCCCGAAGCTCATCCATGAGTTCGTCAATTTTGGGAATGGGATACCTATTCTTAATGGTCTTTTTGTTGAGTGCTCGATAATCGATGCACATACGCAGCGTACCATCCTTCTTCTTAACCAAAACTACTGAAGATGCAAAGGGGGCTAGAACTGGGCCGTATATAACTAAGCTCCAATAATTCTTTGATGGTTTTCTCAATCTCATCCTTGTACCTTTTGGGATGCCTGTAAGGAGTGGTGATGACTGCTTGTGTTCCCTCCTCTAGCTCGATGATGTGCTCAAAACCTCGGTCTGGTGGTCTGCCTGAGGGAAGGTCCCGAAAAACCTTTTCATGTTTCTGTAGCAAGGCTTGAATGTCACTTGGGTGTTTTGTGCTGGTCTCTGGGGGTTTCCTGAAGGTGACAAAACATTCTGCAGCCCATTCTATATCATCCTGTCGGAGGACTGCCTCCATTCTCTATGACAACACCGATTTTGGGGGATAAGTGTTCATGCCCCTCAAAACTACCCGTTTACCGTCTGGCCCCTGAAACTCCATTTCCATTGCCCTGTAGTCCATAGTGTATTTCCCTATAGAATAAAGCCACTGAACACCCAATACCACATGAGTATTTGCTACATCCACTACATAGAAAGAGTCTGTCATCTGATAGTTACCTAGGGCAACATTTAATTTTGGGATCCAGTAGTTGCACTCCATGCTGGAGTTCTCGGCTACTGCTACAGTGAATCCCTCGAACTTCTTTGTCTGAATACCTCTCTTGGCTACCCAAGCAGAGTCAATGAAATTGTGGGTGGCCCCTCCATCAATCAATACTCCTACTCTGTGACCCTGGACTACTCCCCTGACCCTGAGAGTATGGAATCTCGGTACTCCCAACAGTGTAGCAAAGACTCCCTCTGGTGTATCCCCCTGGTGTGATTCCTCTTCTGTGGCCTCCTGCTTATCGTCGTCCTCCTCACTGTCTGAATACACCTCAATGTAGTGTGCCTTTGCCTTCCCTGCACACCTGTGTCCTGGCACCCATGGTTCCTGGCAGGTGAAGCATAGCTTCTTCCTCCTCAAATCTTTCCTAGTGTCCTCGTCTAACCAGGTTTTCTTGGGTACATCCTGCTGGAAAGGTTTCCTATCCTTGTCCCTAACAGGAAAATTGGTTTTCAGAGGGAATTTGTTTTTGGGAACTGAATCCTGAAGATCCCTTGCCCTGCTAATAGCATCCTACAGAGTGAGGGGTTTGTAGGCTTTCACCCATCCCCGTAGTGGCTCTATGAGGGCCTCAGTGAATAACATAGTCAATCTGCTCTTTAACACATCTGTTACCATAACGGCTAGCCTCTGAAATTCTGAAATGAAAGCTTCTGCACTACCAGTCTGCTTGAGCTGAGCCAACTCCCTGAAATGGATCTCTGGATCTTTCCTATCAAATCTCTCCATGAGTTTTTGAGTGAACTCGCCGTAAGAATGTATGGTATTGTGACCCAATGTCACCAATCCATGGTACCACCATTCGTGAGCTTCTCCGTCCAGGTGAAGTGTAGCCAACTTAATGGCGTCAGTCTCTGTCATGGGGTTGAGTTGGAAATAGGTATCCAACTTTTGGACCCATGTTCTCGCTGATCCTCCGCGAGTCCCATCAAAGTTTGGGATAGTTAACCTGCCCAAGGTCTTCTGCAGCTCATAGTTGTGATTGAAACCCTTGTTGAAATTCCTGGGCCTGTTTCCACTCTTCATGTTGCAGAAATCTGAGAAAGACATGGCAGCATGAAACTCATCCCCTAAGTCTCTGTACTCCTGCAAATAAGCCCCAAAAGGCTCGCTAGGTTCTACCTGCATGACCAGGCCCCCTACTGTATCTACCAAGAAGTGAGGCATGGTAGGCCTAATAGTAGGTCTGCTGTATATGTGCGGAGTGTTCTGGATGTTAGTGTACACCATCTTTCCACTGCTGCTTGAAGATCCCCGATCTACCGGTGAGGGAGGTGTGCTGTTGACACCTGTTTCCGGTTTCGCTGATAGTCTGTTGATTGCATTGAGGACTTCTTTTTGTCCTTTGGCTAAGTCTTGCAATGCAAAGACCAAGCTGCGAAACTCCATCCGATCCTCCTCTTCTCCCATTCCTTTTCCCCTATCCGCATGTATACCTGTTTGCTCCATGTCTGAATTGGTATCTTCTAGTTGGATATCTTCAAATTCTTTTGTGTATCTACTCTTCCTCCTCCTATAGGTTACAAAAGGATCTCCTTCTGTATTCATCTACTTTTCATCTCTTAAGCCCACAGCTGGCCAAGAAAACAGCTCTGATACCACTGTAATATCCCAAATCCCGATATTTTCTATTTCTAAACAATTATGCCGATACAACTGGGCATGCAAACTGCCATGCAAAAATCCCTATTTTATAGGAAAAATTAGGGTTAGGGTTTGCGAGATAGAATGAACACTTACCACTGATAAGCCGGTCTGAACTACTCCAG
Organism: Pseudotsuga menziesii; assembly: GCA_001517045.1. Taxonomy (NCBI): domain Eukaryota; kingdom Viridiplantae; phylum Streptophyta; class Pinopsida; order Pinales; family Pinaceae; genus Pseudotsuga; species Pseudotsuga menziesii. Next base: position 411,286 of record LPNX010096217.1, read on the forward strand.
AGAAAATCTGCCAGTACTGCAAGCTGGATCGGAGAGGATCTGAGCTCCTCTACTTCTGGTGAATCCCCCCAGCAGCAAGACGCCCAAGTAGGAAAGTGTGACGCCCTCAAGGAAGGAGGTGTCCGATCGGACTGAGAATTTGCAGGACTGATAGCGGTTCAGTGTCGGGGAGAATGCTCGGAGCATGCGAAGGTTCTGAGATCTCTAGGTAGGGTAGCGAATCACTTCAGAGAGGCAGCTACTCACCCCCTGGAACCCCGAAACGGCTGATAACTGCTTCGGATGAGCACTGATGGATCTGAAACTCACTGGGTACCGGAGTATGAAGCTAATGATGAGAATGGTACCTGGGTTTCGGAAGGAAACTGAGATCTGAAGGCCCAGCAGCTAATTAGGGCTTTCTGGCTGAAAACCCCCTCTTACGGCTGCACACGTGTCCCTGCAATGATCTATACCATATACTAGACACTGATGAATGAATGAAGAACAAGTGGTGAACCTGTGTGGCTTACCCGGAATAAGACTAGGACAGATGTTTCACTGCCGAAATCCTGTTAGCTGAAGACGCCATCTCCAACCCCAACTGCTGTGCTGCTATCCAAGAGCTCCCAAAATAATCATAATCAAAAGTGAAGTCTCCTCTTGCTTTCTCCTCTAATTATAAAGTTCAACTGCGCAAAACCCTAATCTTTGACCTAATTAGGTCACTTTATCTTCTAATTTGCCGTTGACTTGCATGCATGTCACTTTATCTTCTAATTTGTCGTTGACTTGCATGCATGCGGAGGGAGACTTAAATAGTGCATGCATCATTAAAATAATGCTGGGATGGCATGCACGAGGGTGGCCTTTGGCCCCGGTGGCCCTTCTTGACCACTTGATGATGCCCTAGATCTTCTATGGTTGGCATCAATCCTTAGCTGATTCCCTAGCTGTCAGTAACCGCTCAAACCCACAGGAATCACATAGGTTAGCGATTTTGGGCCTTAAGGCCTAACTGGAAGAGGACATTACATCTTATCTACAACTATAAGTGCATTAATACTTTTCCTACAAGGAATGGAAACAACAATCTTTGAAAAAAGTAATATCCGTATTTGGATATTCTCAACCAATAGAAAATAACTCCATTTGAAAAGAGTAAATAATATTGAATTTGAATTAATGAGATATGATTACATTACAATTTGATGGACCATTTAAATATGGTCTTATGTGTCTTTTTAATGAAGAGGTACGTCTCTATCTTTTCGATTAATTACATCTCAAATTTATTTAATATTTGTGTCAATGAAGTGGGGTCCAATCGGTGGGGGACGGTGATTTTCACCAAGCCCACCAGGGATCAACTCCCACCGAGACATGGCCCGCTGTGATAAGGCTCAAAGGGTAGGCGACCCCTGGATAGGCTACCGCCCCTTGTCGGGATTGGAGTCGGGACATCTCGGCCCTTGCTGAGTCACAAGTTTCTGGTATATCCTGGCTTGCGGGCTGTCGGTTTATACCACGGAGGTTATAGTGGCAGCCGGCGGATTTGATCCTGGGTGTGGCCCAGACAATTGCGACGAGTTACCGATTCCTCTATCAAAAAAAAAAAATTTATTTAATATTTGTTTAATTACTTTTCTTTTATTATTTCATTATTTGTTTATTGATATATTTATATATTATTTTGTTTGTTACATTGCCTTTCGGTTTAGGATGCTTTGTCCTCAAAGCATGCCTTATAAAACTGCTTTATAATTTAAATATAGTAAGTAAAACCATGTGCGGCTTTATGAATTATATTCTTTAATTTTTTCTTCTTTTTTTTCTCTTGTGAATAATTTTTTTTCCCATTTTTTCTTTGTAATATTTGTTTTCTTACTTCTTGATCTCTTCTTCATATTTGAAGTGGAATGAATACTTATTCACTGAAATTCGAATGGCCAAGGCCAATTTTTGGTCAAAACCCAATTTTTACTAGAGAAACTCTGAATATGGATGGCTAAAAGACACTGTGAGGTCAAAGACCTAAATTCAAGGAAACCTCGACAATTTTGGCCACAAGTCGAAATCAGATTCGCTCTTATACCAATGTAATATCCGTATCCGGATATTCTCAACCAATAGAAAATAATTACATTTGAAAAGAAAAAATAATATTGAATTTGAATTAATGAGATATGATTACATTACAATTTGATGGACCATTTAAATATGGTCTTGTGTGCATTTCCAATGGAAGGTACATCTCTATCTTTTTGATTAATTACATCTCAAATTTATTTAAAATTTGTTTAATTACTTATCTTTTATTATTTCATTATTTGTTTATTGATATATTTATATATTATTTTGTTTGTTACAAAAACCATCATACTATATTGAAGATGCAATTGCGTTGACATGAAGCCATGAGCAAACTATCGATAAAGCTCATCAACATGGATTCCTAAGGACAGTAAGTAATTGGAAAGAGATGGTATAACCCAAGTCTCTTAATGGAAGGCTTGCATTAACTACATAATGAACACCTATAAACATAATCTTTCAATAGTCTTGTGTATAGATGGCCATTATGTTTTACATCATATTCGATAATATAAAGAATGAATTGATTGATAAGATGGCTCACACCACTTCTCCTTATTGAAGATAAGAAGATTGACTAAAGTTCTAATTTATAATCCTTACTACTATCAACGATATCCTGGTTCGAGGTTGATTTAGGGTAGTGATATCCCTTCCCCAAAGTTCAAATTCCTCAAAGACACGGTTCATCACTCATTAATCATTTCATTGATGCAAGCAAGTCCTTTCAAGTATTCAGGGCAAGGAGCAAGTACTGGGTAACATTGGCAAGATGGATATCGCACACCCATGGCTTCTTAGTCCAATGGATATTTCCTAAGTGTTCTAAGTTTACTACCTTTCATTGTAATACTCCCACACTAGGGAAGGGCATGCTTGTTGCATGTGATAAGAGGAGGTATCTTGTCGAAAATTAGCCTTATTATCATTGTGCATTTTAAAATTGTATATCATATATAGTCTCTGTTTGATTGCGATATTGATATGGTGTGGGAGGAATCAAGTCACAACAATCCAAATATATGACATCACATTCCACAATATCAATAAAGGGATCTATGGAAAAAGCAACACCCTTATGAACCTAAATAGCAGTCTAACTCCCAACTTTAATACAACCAAGAATATAGGGATGTGGAGGTTCCTTTAAGGAAATTTGATATATAGGATCCTTTTGGCTAGCATTATTTATAATGCTTTGATCCAAACGACCCCTAATCTAGCAATTGTGAGTGAAGAGAACTTCCCTATAGGAGGCAAACTAATCATTAGTTATAAGCGTCAATTTAAGGATTAGAGTACTTAATTGCAAACTAAAATGGTGTGTCCTTCCTTTTTAGATTTTTTATCCTTGATCAAGACCTTGGCTTTGTTGGACCTTTACCTGAAACATCTCATCAAAATTATCAAAAAAAATTTGGTATTAGAAATATTTGTATGGTGTTGTCCGCCGATTGCACACCAGCAGCAGAAATCTTCCGAAAGCTGTCTCCTTACTTGAGAAAGTGGGAGAGGTGTGACCTTGGGGGCAAGCACAGAGCTAGGTATTGCCACCTACTCGTAGCTCCTCCGTTTAGGCTAACTCCTAACGAAGCCAATGGGGGTAGTCCCTAACAAAGAGTTTTCTATGGCTCAATGTTTAAGTTAAGTTTTAAGATGTTTTAGATGCGGATGGGTGTTGTTTAGGAGTTATTATGATTTGAAGTGTTTGTTTATTATGAATATGACACTAAATCAAAAGCAATCCACGTTGCTAACAAGAGATTACAAAGATAAACAAAAATTCTAGACTTTAATAGTGCATTCAAAGAAAGAAATTATGATAAACCATAGACCATTGATCAAATAATATGATTATGCAAATTAAAAAGAACCAGTGCCTTGTGGAGTCAATGAAGCTGAAATGCACCAGAGAATTAAACACAAGTCTAGAAATCAAGCTAGTGAATGTTAGGTGATGCAAGTGCTCTTGGTAGGTTTTAATGTTTTTATGTGTTCTTGATTAAGGTGTCAACGAAGGTTTATCAAAGCCGAGAGACTCTTCTAAGTTTCCTCCGTTTAAGACATGTCGGGCCCGCCCAGTATCCCAGGCTGATATTGTCAAGTGACCAGCTAGCCGAGAATCTAAGACAGCGGGAGGTTCCGGCGCCTCTACTAGGAAGTACTTTGGAAGAATCCCTACAACGCCGGTGCGTTGGTTATGAGGTGTTAAGTATTATTAGGTTACTCTTGCAGGGTTTAAAGATCCAGTGCCGTTTCTGGGTACTCCAATCTGAGATCGGTCAGAGCATACTCCAGCAAGGAGGGAAGGAGTTAATTAATTAAAGAGGTGTGTGTTGCAAGTTTTATTTATTTTAATTAGAACTCTCTGACAGAGAGCGCTCTTGACCCCGTCTTATGACAGTGGTTCAAGAGACTTATCTAATCTAAGATGCCTAATACAGGGATATGCAATTCTATGAATGCTCTCCGATAGAGAGTGCTCTTGACTTGTGTTACTGCAAGTTCAAGAGTCTTACTTAATTTGTTAAACTTGAAAAAGACATAGAACATAAAAAATCTAACTACCCAAGAGTCTCTTTCAGGCTTTTTAGGGCCCTAATCGGGAAAGCAAGGGGGTAAGTATATAGTAAGAACTTATTCAATATTTAATCAAACAGTCAAATCAATACTTTTACTTCATTTTCAAAACATAATGAATTAATCAAAACATGAACTACTTGATTATGATTATGCAACTTATCCTACCCTATCCTATCATTTAGCAATTTAAACCAAAAATGAAAAGCATGACAATGAGACGATACAGGCTTCCCCCAAATGGAGAAAGAAGGGTGTGGGAGCTGTAATCCCACTCGCTTTTTTATTAATTTTTACAATTTTCATGGCTTTTATTTTTTGCCTTTGCCTTGGAAGAACATGGAGAGAAAGGGATAGAGAGAAGAGAGAAGATTTGTCTTTTTTGTTCTTGCTTGCTTCCTTGCTTGCTTAAGGCCCTTTGGGCTTTTCTCGATTCTTCCTGCAAATAAGAGCTTTAAACAATTCAAACGTTATGTATTACTAAAAAATTTAAATACAAACTACAAACTAAATTCTCAAAAAAGAAGGTAAAAACCAGCGGTGAAAGAAAAGAAAAGAGAGAGGAGAAAAACCAAGAAAAGGGAGAGAGAAAAGGTGAAAAAGAGGGCTGTCCTAAATGTGAAAAAGAGGGCTGTCCAAAGGTAAAAAGAGGGTTGTAAAACAGTAAAAAAAAGGGCAGCGAACAGTCAAAAGAGGGTTGTCCACAAGGAGGAAAAAGAGGGCTGTAAAACAGTAAAAAAAATGGCAACGAATAGTCAAAAGAGGGCTGTCCACAAGGAGAAAAAAGAGGGCTGTCCAAAGCATGAAAAAAGGGGTGAAAACTAGGTAAAACGAGGGCTGTCCACAAGGAGGAAAAAGAGGGCAGCGAACAGGAAGGAGGAAAGGCGAGCCAAACAAGGCAAAGAAAGGGAAGCCAAAGGATGGAAAGAAGTAAACTAGGGCTTCCTAAGTAACCGGTAACCAAAAGAATTTTAAAGAAGAAAGGTAAAGAAGTAGGTTTTCTTGTGGATGGAACACAAGAGATGGAGGAAGACTCTAGCTTTCTTTCGAATGGGAAGAGATCGATCTTGTAGGCCCTGCAATTACAATATGTTAAATGGTAGGTTGCTTGAAGCTTGGGCTGGATGTAGCTGAACTCGCACCCTTCTTCAACCTGTGACCTGCTAATACCAAAACTCAGATACAAGTGAGATCATATATATGAAAAGTAAGCAAAGGAAACTCAATCGAGATCAATACTACGTATAACTAACTACTCATATTCATCACGATTAAAACCTACTTTGCATAAATAACTTAATTGAAACTACAAACAGCTAATCTACCGTGCCAATAGTGGCCCTCTTGAGCTTAACATATAACTAGATCTCATTCAAGTAAAAAGAAAGAGTAAAGGGTTTAGGAATAGTATCACCTCAACCATAGAACATTCACCATATGCAAAAAGAGATGGATCTCCAAAGTCGAAAATCTTATTAATCAAATGTAAGCAAAGCTTATTACAATTTTTGCAGAGTAACTCCAGCACAAAAGTTCCATCATAATAGAGCTGAAAGAGCCTCTTTTTAACAAATGAGAGAGTGCTAAAACCCTAAAACCAAAAAACCAACCCTAACCAGCTTAGCCACCTAACAAAGAGCCTAGACCTAAACTGGAGAACCGGGAGTGAGGGGAGGCATTCACCCAGGCAAGGCGCCCCCACCCCAAACCTGTGCACTGAAAACAAGCCAAGGATGAGGCCACATATGTGAGTCTGGATGTAGGTAAGCTCATCCTTTAGGTCTGGCAGGAGCCTGAGCTAGGTTTGGGAAGCCCACTGATGGTGTAAGCTTCAGTGTTCACCTCGATCAAATCATCGGACCAATGAGAGCTCTCCATCTCATCTTTAGCTGGAGATGACATGTCTGATAACTGATAATAAATTAATTGCTCTCTTAATGATGACTAAAGTTGAGTTATGATAACTCCAATCATCATAAGTGTTCCATGAGATGCCATTTAGTATTTTATTTTACTAAATTTGGATTAATTTGGAAAGTTTTAGTTTTCTCCAAAATAATCATTTTTTTAATAAAAATCATTTTTTAATAAAAATCATTTTTTACTAAAAATCATTTTTTACTCAAAACTGACTTTTTTGAGTAAAAATGCATTATGTGTCCGATTGCTGATCTGAAAGTTGGTTCTGACTGGCTGGCTGATCACGAATGATTTTTGGCTTAAGGTTAGAGCCTTCAATCACTGAATTCTGAGTCCGGATCACGAACGAGTTTTTTCCATTTAATTTATGGAAAAATTAACCCAAAAAACTTAGGAAAAGTAATTAAAAATTAAAAAATAATTTTTCACTGTTCGAAAAAGATTTTTTTGAAATTTTTTTATGTGTCCAGATGACTTAGGACATGACCATGATCTATCTAAATAATGTCTAGTAGGCTTATAACACTCAGTTGGGCTCTAATAACCCCCAAGGCCCAGAATTCAACATCGAGCATTCCAGCTTTGGAGGAAGTGGGAGAAAACCTCGTCAATTATACTCGGCTGAAGACAAAGCATAATTGTTAAGGGCAAAAAACTCCCTGGAATACCCTATTTGCAATTCTACGTCTTAGGAGACCGAACCACTCAAAAATATCCTACTAGCACATTTTATTACAAACCCCGTGGGGCCATGGTCAAAATTATTCAAATAAAAAAGTGACTAGCCAATACTGGCTAGACAAGTAGACGGATCAACTGATACACTGGAATCAGACTTTGAACAAGTCTGTCAACTGGCGGCTCCTCAGGTAACCCAACTTATGGTACAAAAAGTTGGATAACATATGGTACCTTGCCCCAATGCTTGCTGTGAGCTTTGTTTTTCCCATCGTTCTACCCTTTCATCTAAAAATTACTCTTGGCAATCAAAACAAAAGTTATAGAATCAATAGAAGAAGAAGAGACACCAAATTTATTTTGAGTCACTTGTTGCTAAAGTCCTTGAGGGGTGCCTCGCTTTAGGTTGGATTTTATCTTTAGCTCAAATTGGAACACTTGCTAGAAAGTAATAATTTAAAATGCTTGCTCTTGAATATGAGTACACAATTCTTCAATAAGCTTTAGCTCAAACCTTTTGTCGACATCTTGATCTTCCATTTTAATGGAAAGCTTATTGAGCTAATCAACATATTGTTGAACAACTTATCCAATAGTCCACTAGAGATGCAACCATCCCTTCCACAAGTTTTCTTTATACCACAAGGGTTCCCATTGATGGATGGGAAAATGACCTAGCTAACATATAGTTGCCACCATGTGAGGCTTGGAGATGTGTTGACTAATCTTGACTTAGTGAGCAATAAGGCCATATTTGTCTATCATTAATGAGGTGGTTAAAAGGTGGCCTTAACAGTCCCTTATTAATATAGTAGTTAGGAGGCAGCCTAGTGACCTGTAGTTAATTGGACATGTATGCTAGAGCTAATCACTATATAAAGGGATCCTGCACCCCACAATAACACTATAACACCATGTGAACCATGGAATGAAAGCAATTATTTAAAGTAGAGTTTGTTTATAGTTAGGGATCATGTACAAAAATTATGGTGTTGATTTTTATGTGTTCATGTACAATAGGTGTGGAGACTCTAATTTCCTTATGACATTTATATTTTGAACTTTAATAGATTGTGTATGTAGTTAGCATACACAACAAGCTCCTACATAGCCCCATTATGTTGTTGTTGCAACAGCTAACATACACAGCAAGCTCCTAAACAGCCCCATTGTTATGTTGTTGCAATATCATATACAACAGAGCTATGTACATTGTTAGCATACACATCAACCTCACTATCTATGCTAACTAGTGTTGAAAAACTCTCCAAAAAATCGCCGACTTTTTAAAAAGTCGCGATTTTTTCCCTAAACCAAAAAATCAGCTGGAAAAAATTGCAATTTTTTAATTTTTCAAATGGTCACGACTTTTTCCAAAAAATTGCGATCGCAATGGCTAAAATTGCAAGTCCCAACTTTTTCAAAAAAGTCCCAAAGTTCTCCAAAAAGTCTCCATTTTGGTTGTTGTATACTAACACCTTTCCTCTACCATATAAATATTTCAAAATTTTGTTGTATTTGAAGATCAAACCTTGCAAGGATAAGCTATACAAAATATGTATCCATTTATCAAAGATCACAATGGTAATTGAATTACTTTTTTTCAGCAAACATATTTTGAGTGATCATCATAGCACATTGTAGGAAAAAGAGAGCAATGTTTCAAGTGGTAGATGAGTTAGGGCTAAATGTCAAGGATGATTTTAAGGAACCATACTTATTTAAAAGTGTATAAATGTTGGCAAATCTTACCAATTCTTAAAGCACTAACTATAAAATGTCTGGCGATAGTTTTCAAAAAAATTTAATTTCCAAAGATTCTATATCGTTTATATAATAAACTGGCGATCTTTAGGGTGAAAAAAGTTTACGCCATCAAAATTGGGCGAAACATGGCTTCAAAAATTGCAAAATGGCAAATCTTTTTTTGGAGAAAACCCCCTAAAAATAGCCCATGGGCTAAATTTCGCCCCTAAAATTATCCCTACTAAATGTGAGGCTATGTCAGAAATTCAATTTGGGAGGAATGAAAAATACATCTATAATTTATAACCAATACAAAACAAGAAATACATTTAATGGCTGACAACCAAATCAATAAAATATACCTTTCAAAAATTAGGTTTAATTCATAAGATGGAGTGGACAAATAAAAAGCATTTATGAAAACCTTATATAAACCTAATCATTGGAGTAGGGAAAAATATGAAGTATGAATGGAAAATAGAATAAATTATGAAGTAAAGATATAATGAAAATGAGAAACAAGTAATAAGTAGAAAGGAAACTTGGGAAGAGAGCATTGATATTAGATATCTAGATGCTAGTTTTCCTCGGATCCATCTATATATGTAATGTCATGTTGGATTGGACAACTATGATGTTTCAAGATACAATATCGACTTTGAAGTATTATTTTACATTTGGCATGACTGCATGATGATGATATATATCAGTGCTTTCTCCATTTTTATGTTCCAATGTGTTTATTTGATGTTATTGTTGCTTTAAATGTTTAAAATTCTGAAGAAGAAAAAAATGAATGTATTTTCTATTTTTTAACATTTGCCGATTTTTCCCGATTTTTTCGCCGATATTGCCGAGAAGTTGTATTCGGGACCCTTGCCGACTTTTTGCCGATGCCGATTTTTTCAACATTGACTAACAGTAGTGATACTATGTATGCTGGAGACATATGCAGCAGTCTCCTTGTTGTTGTTCTGTATGCTAAAAGCACACATAGGCCCAATGATTCTGTGTATGTGTTAGACTTTCAGGTTACTCCAAAAGTGTTTACACCATATTTGGGGGTGCTCCATGAGATTTGGAATACATGGTGTATGACTAGCCCCTGGATAATTCGAGATGATTGTAGCATGAGAGATGGTCCATGATGGATATGTACAATTCAGATAGCTTGTTCAATGGGTGTTTGACCTCAAGATGGTATTAGCTTGGCTTTCTTCCATTCAGGCATTGGATATCTTATGATAGTTTGGTGGATGCCCTTCATCGAGACGTCGTAGAGGAGCCACTTACTTGGAAAGCGCCCTTCAAGGGATGTGGATCGTTTTGCATCATGGAGGAGGGCTTCAAGCCCTAGCTGGCATGCGGCAACTTGGTTTCTTGTTCGAAGGATTGGAGATGGCTCAAGAATGACCTCGACAATGTTCTTGCAAGGGGTAACTAACCCAGCGGAGAACTTTGCTTTGGAGGATAGATAGAGTCTATGGAGGTGCATGATGGAGTGGTGTGGACTTGCCTTGCGTAGCTACATTACCTTGTAGTCATTATTGTGCATGGCATTGCCATTGGAATGTGACATTTGTACACTTGAGCAGAGGTCTCACTTGTGTGGCCTACAAGGGCTCACATAGGTTGCTTGTAAGGGCTTAGGCCCACATAGTAAGGTTGGCCTCCCTTACCTCTCATAAAAATAGAGAGTCCTTTCATACACAATCATCACATTATCATTTATACACTTCTCTTTGAATTTGTCTTCTAAGAGAGATTCACTAGGGTTTCCTCATGAACCCTACAAGAAGCTAATGGAAGGGAAGGAGAACGTCTTGGTTGGAGTTTGCTCTTGTGGATGAAACATTGGCGATGATCTTGGCCTTCTCCAGGAGCTTCACGTGTACTTGTTTATCTCTCACCCTCTTGGGGCACTAGGGTTTTTTGGTCTTCTTCCGCATTTTGGAGTGCTCGGGTTAGGCTTTTACCCTTGGAGATTGGAAATTAGGATTTGGTAATAAAACCCTGGGGTGGATGTGTGATGCAAAGGATAGAGGACATCTTGCCTTGGAGATAGAATTGGAGAGACTTTTACACTTGGATATTCTTGGTTGACCTAGGGTTTGATGATTTACCCTAGCTAGGGCTTTGTTGATGATTGGATTTTGTACAACCTTGAGAGAAGGCTATGGTATGTACTTGTACTTCATCTTGAGCTTATATATGAAGCTTCCAGTGGTCCATATCTTGTGCCATTTGCAGATTTGAATTTCTAGCTAAGTGTGATTTATGCTTTGCTATTAACAGTGATTTATGTCTTGCTGTTTTGACATAAGTAAAAGAGAAAACTCAGAACTGTTAAAGTATTTTGACATCTAAGAAAGAATATTAGGGGCTGCATTTATCGTTGTTTTACTGTTGTTAAAATACATATTCAGATCCGGTTGCTGGCTGATAAAGTTGCCCTAGAAGGGCTGAAAACTTATGTCTTGGTTTTGTATTTTTTCTCCTTGAATTGCAGTGAAGTTTGGGGCTGTTAGAAGTGGATTATTGTGATCTTTCTGCTGCTGTTTTAAACTTTATTTACAGTAGTCCTAACAGCTGAAAATTCTAGGGCTAAGATCAAGAAACCTTCTAGGAAGAAGGAGAATTTCAGTTTTGCATTAATTGCCTGAGTGCAGGAAATTTCCACAGTAAGCTGTTAGCATACACAGCAGCCTCACTGCTGCTGCTGTGTATGTTAAAAACACGCACAGTCACATTGTGTATGCTGTTAACATACACAGCAGCCTTGGCCCCACTGTGTATGCTAAAAGCATACACAGCCCACTGTCCATGTTGTTGGCATTTATGGCAGTGATGTATTCTAACAGCATACACATAGCGTATGTTGTCAGCATACATAACAGCGAGCATTAACTTAAAATTTCATAAACACAACCTAAATACACAGTGTGACAGCATAAATTTCATAAACATCTGAGCCTGTGACCTCATTGCTGAATGTGTAGCAGCCTAGCAGGTATCTCAATGGCCTCATGTCTATTAGTTCAGTCTGGGCATGGATTTTGTGGTTAGGGTTGAGTTTCTGATTCCTCGATTAAAATTTTAATATATATAATATATCTATAAAAAAATTAGGGTTAGGGTTCCAATTCCCGGAATTCTAATTTTGAGACTAGTACCACACCCACACCGGATTCTTCTGCCAATGCCAATCCCACCTTAATGATCGCATACTGTGGTTCTATTTTTCTGGATGTGAACTACAACTCACACATAATCCAAACAACCTCTTCGAAAAAAAGCATTCAAGATTCATTTCTTCATATGTTTTATTTTTCCTTTTTCTAATTAATGACTTTAGAAAAAATTAGAACCCACTTTTCTTTTCTTTTCCAATATAAAAAAATATTGTTTGGTATTGCAATTAAAACCTCAACTTCATGTTTAATTTTTTATGCCTCACCTGTTATGGCCTCTCTTGGGTTGTGTACTCTCTACACTTTCACCTTGTCTCAAACACTCTCGCTTCTTTATGTTGATATTTTGCCCCTTTCAGTCTCCAACAAGCTACAATCTTCATCCAGTCTACCCCTTAATTCGCTCATAGTGTCCATGATTCAAAATGGATTTAATACCATGATAAAATAATAACAAGCAAAAATGACAGAGTGATGCACAATGTGTGATATTATTCATTTTAGAGAAAAGTAATAAATACAATGTTTGGAATCTTAGACATAACAGATTTGATTCTAAAAGGTCCAGGAGTGTGTCTAAACTTTAAAGTTTAAACTACTTAACTAGGTAATTCCCTGTTGTGAGCCCATAATGTTGCTTTTTTATACCTTTTCACCATACTTGAGACTACCTTACAGGTTACTTTTACTTTTAACTTAAACTTAACAATAGTCATTAAATTCGAACGTTCCTCATGTTCTTTCCAAGGGAGATACTCAATTTGTGTTTCCTTTATGAATGTAGAATCTATTTGAGAAGGCCCCTTCAAATGCTTCCCTAGTGATTGACAATCTTGGGGTGAAATAAATATTTAAGCAACACTTACGAGCCTCACCATCAAGCTATGTTGCAGGAAACGCCTCCCCCGCCCCGACCATTTCAAAACCCAAAACTTTTAAAAATGCTGAAATGCATGGAAATGGCCTGAAACGTTTCCAGCATTACTCTGAAGCCTACATTTCAGCGTTTCTTAGTGTTGCAGGCCCACTTATGTTCCAAGGACTGTCAAACCCACGCAAAGCTTGGACATGACTAAGAAGAGACAGAGGTTGCAGCTTCAGCAGAAGTGGAAGAGTACACCAAGAAGTTTGAGGAGTTCTCATTGGTCTCAATTCTTTCAAGAAGCAGTGCGCCAGAGAGTGCAGACACCAGAACATGGTATGTGGACAGTGCGGCAGCACGCCACATGACAGGAAAACAAGCTATGTTCCTGCAGTTGACAGATATTGACTGAGTGATGCTTGCTGAGGATGGGTTTGACGTCACCCATGCAGTAGAGGGAGTTGGAAGTGTTAGATTTCAGCTCGAGTCAGAGGGATGTCTGGAGGTGGACTGGGTGTTGTTTGTACCAGAGCTGAGAAAGAACTTGCTCTCCATATCAGCTCTGGAGGATGACAGATATGCAATCCTATTTGGCGATGGACATGTTTTAACTATTTATGTATCCTGTTGATGGCGAGTCCAAATGAATATCGAACTCAGTGATTGCACCGAAGACAGCCTGTGGAGAGGCTTCTTCCAACTTAGTGAGGAGACCAACCTGGTACGAGATGACTCTAGAGGATAAGCATGAGAGTGAGGTGAACTCTCAGTTCAGAGTCCAGAGCAGGTAGCAGAGAGACCTTCTATTTCAGAGGGAGCAGCTTTAGCAGTTATAGTGAGGGGGTTGGAGACGGATCCAAGTGGAGGTGTCAACAGTACCTCCCTCGCTAAGAGGGAGTGTTAAATTTTGTAGCTTGGAGGTACTTCTGCACTTATGTGCCTAGATGTAGAGGTCCGAGCAACATGTCTCACTCAAATAACATAAAGTGACTTTATGATACATTTTTATAAAGTTAAGTTGAGTTGTACCTTATAAAGTCTAGTAGTACTTTTTATTTATTTTGGGGTTAAGTGACTTTGTGAGAGAAAAGTGATTTTTATATAGTTTCATGACTTAAGTGACTTAAGTCATGTGAACTTGCGATTAAATCACAGCCATTGATCTTATGGGCCAAGATCTGATTTTCACTGTGGAAGATGAAAAGTTAGAGCAGTTACCCTAAAATGGAAAATAAAAGAAGCTTGAGTGAGAATCATTGACACGCATTCCAAGAGAGAGTGTTGGATAGAAATGTGAGAGGCACAAGAGATTTGAGAGAGTGTTGAACTGGGAGGAGTGAGAAAGAGCAGCCAAGAAGGAGGGCATGAGTTTCAAGGAGAGAGAAAGGGCAGCACGCATCCCAAGGCCAGCATGCACTCCAAGGCATGTACAGCAGTGAATGCTGTTAGTACAGTTGAAAAGGGGTGGATTTCTCAAGGCAAGTGGAGTGGGAGGCACAGTTCCCAAGAAGTTGGGCAGCATTAAAGAGGCTGTACAGCAGGAGAGAGAAAGAGGCAGCATGCAGTTCGAGGCAGATTCCCGTATCCATTCTGTACAGTAGTTTCCAGCACTGAAATCGATGCAAGTTGGCATGCATTTCAAGAGAAATGACTGCTGTTTTTTTTGTACTTACAATGCACAGAAATCGAGTAGATTCCTGTAGCGGATTCTGTGGGTGTTTGACTAAGAAATCAAGGTGAATGTGTTGGCTCAGATCTTGGGTTTATTCCTATGTATTTAATGCTGTAAATCTCTGAGATTTCTCCTTCATAGCTCAATAAAAATTCTCTTGACTGGTTTTCCCCCCTAGGGGGTTTTTCCAGGGTCTTTAGACCAAATATCACTGTCAAAATATTTTTCAGTCTGCTGTTCTGTATTTATTTCCGCTACTTAGCATTGTGTTTCTGCCCTTAAAATACAGTTAGAATGTGTTTGGGATGAATGCATGACTGTTGACGTTTAATGGATGTAGAAATCAGAGTATGCTAAGTGTTTGACGAAATCCGTAGCTGAGTTTAGTGGACAGATTTCGAGTTTTTTAACAATCATTCTTCTTTTCTTGCAAATCAATGTATTTTTTTTCTAAATCTTTTTTCTTTGAAGTTTTTTTTATATCATGTTTCTGCATTTCCAAAATTTGGGGGGTCGCATTTCCACGACATCCCCATTTTCATGTTTCGTGCAACTTAGTCATCAAGATATTTTGATATCATACATAAACTATTTCAAACTTCCTTTTTAATATCAACCATTATTTAATGTCAATTCCATCTTCATCTCCACAAAAATTTGTTATAATCAAATGTTCTGTAAAAAAGGCACTTAAATCTAAGGTTAACTTTAAATTGAGATATCTTGCATTGATGCAAATAAAGTATTGAAGTTGTGAGAATATATTTATTGATGTCTTGCTTAAAGCACCTCAATATGGGTTTTGCACTGAAAATTATGGATATTTTACCATTAGAGTGAAATTTTTGTGGGTATACATACCATAACATAGACAATAATAAATGCCACAATATAATAATGTTGCAGTAAATACATCCTTGAGAGTGCAAGGTAGGCTACCTGCAGACACATACCACGATCTCAACTTAAACATCTCTCATTATATCATATATAGCACCTGTATATGGTTATAGTGGCTTAACCACCTAAGTCTCACATTAATATTTATTATCACAATTGGTCATATAAGTATATTAAATAAGTAAATATATATTAAATTGGAGCTCTTTGTTTCCAACATCACCCCTCAACTAGGAGCACTCAAAAACTGCTAAAGCTCTCCACATCTTCAAACTATTTTCTATGGCAAAAGCTTGACAAATACTACTCAAAATATGTCATCTTCATCACCCTCAAATGAGAGTTGCATCCACTGCCAAAACTCAAACCTTGAATGAGTGGGTCAACCCATTCTAACGACCTATTTTGGCATTTCTCAACTTTAGAGTCACTCCATTATCTACTTTGACCGTATTAAGAGTTTTGGCTTACAACAAACCAACCTGAAATCTTCATGTGGGTTGGCATGAAGTATGTCATTTAGAGCAACTTTTTTACATAATTTATCTTCAGTTTTATAACAATATTTTTTCCCATCCCTTGAAAGGAATCATGAAAAAACAAAAATGCCTTGAATTTATGCAGGTCATAGACACATAAATACTAATAGCCCATGGGGTTAGTTCAACCAATCGCTGCCAATGTTATTAGGCATTTGGCTAGTTCCATGTCAGCAGGTCCCCAATTCAGATCCCCCTAGATTAGACACGCTAATCTACACTGACAGGTTTACTAGGGGTGCCATCAATAAATGTGAGGAAGTGTCCCTTCCAAGCAAGGTTCTCCTTGGAAAAAAGAAGCATAGACACATAAATATGGAGAGGATAATAAATGTCCACTATATTAATGTTGCAACAAAGACATCATCAATGCTTGAGGTAGCCTAACCACATACACATACCACACCCTCATGTTAAA
Source organism: Pseudotsuga menziesii (assembly GCA_001517045.1). Classification (NCBI taxonomy): domain Eukaryota; kingdom Viridiplantae; phylum Streptophyta; class Pinopsida; order Pinales; family Pinaceae; genus Pseudotsuga; species Pseudotsuga menziesii. The sequence goes on from LPNX010096217.1 coordinate 427,865, forward strand.
CATTTTTCACTACATCATAGATACCACTCTTGTATGAATATGGCAGTTTAATCACCTAATGCTCACGTTTAATGTTTATTATCACCTTTGGTCACATATCAGACAAACATAAAGTTTACGTAATACAAAAGTACATTTAANTACATCATCAATGCTTGAGGTAGCCTAACCACATACATCATAGATACCACTCTTGTATGATTATGGCAGTTTAATCACCTAATGCTCACGTTTAATGTTTATTATCACCTTTGGTCACATATCAGACAAACATAAAGTTTACGTAATACAAAAGTACATTTAATATAAAGTTGGAGCTCATTGTTTGCTCCACCAACAACATTCTTGTGATTTTCAGAAAAATCAAGGTTTTTCAGGACCCCTAAATAGAAATCCGATTATATTAAAGGCCAACCTTGTAGGAACTATATCTCCAAGAATTCCAAGCCAAATCCATTGAAATATTGCAATGTTCCCCCAAGGTTCTGAGACGGGGGGGCGTAGGAGTGGAGAAACACACATTTGGGACGTGTGGAAACCACCCCCGAATTTCAGGGAAATTCAGAGGGGGCAGGGGGACATCAGGGTCATAAAAGTTATAAAAAATATAAAAACAATATGAAAAATATAAATCCCAACAATAACAATTCATCCCATGCAAATTAGTAAATACTACATTCATCATTGTGCAATCATGCAATGTAAATCAGAATTTAATAGGTTCAGGAGGTTCGGAGTTTCATGGGGGGCATCCAGGAGGTTAAAAGTTTCCTGGGGGATGTCCAGGAGGTTCGTAGCAAAGCAAAATGTTTCTCCCTATGTTTCGCCGAGGTTCACCCAAAGAGAAACGCCGAGAAACGTTTCTCCCAAATTCCCCATGTCCCGAGGACGCAAGAAACGCACGAAACGCGTTCCCGACCCTAGGTCACGCGTCCTCGTGGAACACTGAAATATTGACCTCTGAAATTATGAAATATTTGTTTTCCAATAAATTCGATCACACTGAATTCGGATATCTAACTAAACTTATGACCGGATGAACAAAACGCACTCCAAGATCCACCTACTTTGGTACTACTTGTATTGCTCCAAATTGACACAATAACAAAGTGTACAATAATATATAGCCAACTTTTGGCTGGTTTGGGGCTAGGATTTTCTTCTTTTGAGTGGTCTCAGGAAACAGAATAAATGGATTCAAGCAGCTCAATCCTCTACCTAGTGATAAGGTGGCACTCTTTTTTTTCCACTATTTTTTCAATTTTGTGGCATCCCCTGTGTCAGTAGTGGTGCACGGATTTGAGTAAGTCCATTGTTCAGGGAAGGTTGGTTGGCTTTGAACCCTCTGCCTAGCATGATGTTTGTTACCACCTAAGTTGTACTTGGTGGTTTTTTCAAGTGAGTCGGCGAAGTAGAACAAGTACACTTGTTCATGATCAGAGTTCAGAAGTTTGCCAACCTTTTTCTGGGAGTCTGTTCGAAAATTTTTGTAACACATGTTCATACCCCCTTGGGGAAATTGTAAAAAATATCATAGCATTTAATTTTTTATAAAAGGCTCGGCTTCCCAGACTTAAGCATCAAGCCAACTAGCCCAAATAGTTTTTTCCCTCAGTTATTAATGGTTGTTGAACAAACAACTAATAATTTCTGAGTTTTTCACTCACACCTCCAAAGCTGGGGTAGTCGTCTTGGTGTTTCGGCCTTAGGAGGTTATTAGAGCCTTCGTGTCAGTGTTTTTCAACATGCTAGGCTTTCAAATTGAGTTGCATGGACATGTACTAGGTCCCCCTAGAGTTTCATCTGATTCCAAGAAAAAGTAAATTTTTCTGTTTTTATGCAATGTTTTAATGGTTAAAATGGAAAAATTCAAAGTGTAAAAAAAGTGTGATCCGAAGTCCGTTTTTGGCATGGTTGGGCTCATTTTCAAGCTCAAAGCGTCCACTTTACCCCAGGACCACTTTCCACATCGGTCAGGCAACCGAATCACCCCGTGAGGCATTATTTGGCTAAAAAAGCATCAAGATGGCATTTTAATGCTAAATTTGGACATATTGCACTAAAGTCAAATCTTTAAAAGAATTCAAAAAATAATATTTTAAGGATGTGAAAGTGACATGGCATGTGGGCCATATTGAAGTGCGACCCCTCTTCCACATGAAGACAAATGACTTTGGGTAAAAAAGGATTTTTATGAATTGTTTTGAAATAAGGTGACGTCACCCACATGGGACTCACGCTTACCCAAAGTCATGGTTGCGCTAGCATGAAGTGGACCCCCTCATATGTACACAAAACTTAAACTTTGGGTATGTTATGAACCTGGGTCCTCCTCACTCACGTCATTTAATTCACATGTTGTCAATCGCATGGTAAATTGTGGGTGATGTGAGCTTGTAGACTCACGTTGATGTGAGGGTAGCGTGAGGTGGATAGCGGGTGCACCCACCTCTTCCCTTCAGACGAGTTCAAACATGGAGTGATCACAAGTTTGTCTCATGAGTGAATTGCTCCACATCCACGTTTTTATTGTTATGGGTGAGGATTCAAGTGCGAATCAAATCAGGAGATAGAGCAACCGCTACTTCATGCGTCGTTGATTGATGGGAGAATCAAATCAAGAGATGGGATCGTATCTCATGTGGAAATGTGACTCCATCTACTCAGGCGAACTCTAATGCATCCCTTGAATCACTCCATCAATCCCACAGATAACTCAAGCTCAACTGAGCTTGTTCTTCAGTGTTGGTGAGGCCACATGGGTCTCATTTTTGCTATTTAAGCAAGGCTCCTTTCCTCATTTCCCATGGTCAGAGGACCAAAGGAATGCTATTGCTTGTATTGTATTGTTTACCATTTGGAACAAAGAAGGCTTTGGAAGCAAGATCTATGGTGTAATGATTTTCATGTGTGGATGGTGATTGTCAAGTGCTTATGAGGTATAATATGTATTATTGGTCTTTTTTTTTGTTGGTTAATTGTGGGCCTTGAAGAGGAGCTCCCTCCCAGTGGGGTAAGAAATTATTCTAGATTGATTTATGCTCTTATTGTTCGCGTGTTTCAGATCTCTTGGAGTTGCATGTATTTTAAGTTTAATTGCATGCTTTATAATTGTCTTTTTCCAGCAACACCTATGTTTTAACCTTCTTTTGTGAAGGACTTCTAAGTTGCAGGTGATCTCACTTGTAGAAGGGGTTGAGCTAGTTTGAATCTTCCTCATCTTCAAGATCTTTTTGAGGACATCGTCCCTCGATGTTCCACCAAAGCAAACTCCATGGCCCAACATTCCTAGGCTTTCAGCACCCTTTCTATCTCTCTTTCCTTCATTTTTTAAAGAAAAAATAAATATTTCGCGGTTACGGTTACTCACATGCTTAAGTAGTTTAGTTTCTCTTTCAAACAATATCTAAAGGCTGATCTATTTAAACATGTATCTAGATCTAGAAACATAAAGTAGTACTTCCAAAGTAGATCTAGTTTTTATTAAGTACTTGTGCATATTTCCAATCTTTCAATACTTAATATTTTTATGTTCTTAACGCTTTATTGGCACATTTGGTGCATTACAGGTGACTGGTTTTTCACTTTTATTGCCAGAACAAGAAGAAGTGTTTCCAGAAAATCAAAGATCTAAGTTGTTCAAAGACCTCCCGAAGCACCACTCTTGATCTTGTCTTACTCATAAAACCTGTAAGCCTTTGGATCTAGATCTATAAGGACCATTGGCATCCACCTCAAGCATTGTAAATACCATAATAAAAAATGATCTAGAGTAGGTTCTTTAGAGCCCACTCCCCATACTCCCAGGGGGGAATCTGCATTTTTGTGTTTTTTTTGTTTTTTCATTTTTTTTTCAGTTTAGTTGTGTTTTGCAGCACTGTATACTTTGAATCACAAGCATTCCATATTTTTCATTTCAAAGTAACAATACTACTTACCCCACGACTTCCCGATTGACCTGAAAGGGGAAAGAGATGCATGGTAGGACTAATTAGAAAATTCGTGAAGTTTTTCTTGTATTTTCTTTTCATCTAAAATTCACCCCTCCTCACTTTCTCGATTGAGGTCCATTTGGATTGAAAGAGATTCTTGAAGGGTTTTCTTTTTTAACAAAAAACACAAAGTTAAAATCCTTAAATATTACCAAGACTCCGTTGTGAATGCTCTGCACTGGTTGCGGTTTGTCCGATCAGCCCGCTGCATCAAAAGCAGCGTGAGTGACTAGAATAATTAGTTCTCACACTTCAATAAACTTCCCTAAGTGAAAATCCAACGTCTCAAATTTAACCGTTGCGGTGGCAAATTACCCAAAGGGAGCAAGAACAACTGGTCAGTGACCTCGAGACACAGTTAGGCTACACCCTTGCGGTGTAGTGTTGAATACCGTCTCATTGACTCCAACCAGCCGACATATTCTTTGCGGGTGGCCGTATCGGTTAAGAGTTTTGGACATACTCCCCGTACCTCCGAGTATATTGGGAGTCCCCTTCCCTCCATAAGTTTAATCAACTCATCCCACATTAACTTAAAATTTGACCAAGAGCACTTGCAACATTTCTTTATGCATTTAAATAGCAATTTCATTTGTGGACTCCATTATTGGCACTGGTCTCTTTTTTGCTATCATCATATGTTTCCGCATACTTTGCTTAGCAAGAATTAATCTTTATGATGTTGTGGTTTAATCAGTATTGCAAATATCTTGTGTTAAATTTGTTTATCAAAACTCCTAAGTAACTCACTCATCACCATAAACACTAAAGCCTTAAAAGCCTTAGCAATTAATAAGGTCTACCCCCCTTCGCTTCATTAGGAGTTGGTCTAAATGGAGGAGTCAAGAACAAGGTGACAGCCTTGACTCGAGACTTTCCCCCAAGGACACACCGAGTGGCTTGAAGATTTCTGCCACGTCCCCCCTAGGGGTGTGAAGGGTGGCAACAGTGTTCAAGGTTACAGCTTTGTTCTGAAGACAGAAGACCATCAACTACTGACCCTCAAGTGAGGTGTACAGCTTCTCTATGAACTGTCCTCACTGGCTATTGTATGACATCTTCTGGTTGTTCTTGTAGGAGCTATGCTTTCGAACACTGCTTTTTGTATTTGACATATCATGCTTAAAGCTGCTAAGCTGTATATGAGTATTCCTAGAAATAAAACGAGTCGAATTTTTCAATGGAAAAGAAAATAATATATAGCCAAAAATGCCAAACAAGACAGAGAGGGCTAGAGTTTTGTTTCTATTAGTTGGTAGTCCCAATATAAGAGAAGAACAAACTCCGAAAAATCAAACAATGGCTTTGGCCAGCTTGAACGTTATTCTGAAGCATTAATAGAAAAATATCCATGTTCCTGTAAAAAACAATATATATAGCTAAAGAAAAACAAAATATTCCGAAAATCACTATGATCCAAAATATTATGAATTATGCACAACCTAGAAAAGAAAGGGGGAAGCGGGCTGCTTCCAAGTGATGGACCACAAATCCTCTGCCGTAAATGATAAATAGTAAAACACCATATACCAAAAAACACATGAAGCACAACAGATATGATGGTTTAGTGACTGTCTATGCTAATTATTTTGGAAGAACTGTTCACCTATAGCTACTGGAACAAAGTCATAACCCTGGAGATCATGGCCAATGTACACATACATAATAAAATAGAATTGTGGGCGTCTAACAAAATAGTTTACCACACAAAAATGACTTTCGTGATCCATTATATTGACATATATGACTCAATTAACCCCTGTGGAAATATAGAACCCAATAAAAGTGTCAACTTATAAGTTATACATGTGCACTATGTCAGGGGTCCAACAGGAAAATATGAAAACAAGAGCGCCCACTCCTCAAGATAAGATAATTTTATTAATGTTCACAAATGACCAAAAGAACAATTTAGTGGCACTCAAAAGTACAAACCAGTTGTGACATACTGTAGGAGTATCTAAGCAACTCCTATAATCTAGAAGTAAAGCATAAAATAAATAAGCTAAACTACTGTAGGCGAAAAAAAAAAAAAAAGAAAACGAGCAGACATAGAAACATAAGAAAGCCCAAGCAAGCATTCTCTCTCATAATCAGATACATGCACATCTGCTAACTCTAAAATTGTCTATCAGACTGTACAGTATTCAGAACAGCAAATGAAAAGCACAATTTACAATATCATGACAATTGTTAAAATGATAAGTAGGGCCCATCACTCAAATGTCTGCTGTCACCTAACATATAATGAACACCTATGAGTAGTAGGCATCAAAAGTACATGCATGTGTACACACAAATAAACATGCATAAATAAACACAAAAAGGAATTAGGAGTGTGTAAATTGTTGGGTTTTCATTTTAATTATACATGACAAACAGATCGGAAAACTTTCCCCTCACGATGGATGCAACTCATATAAGATTTTAATCTGTACATACATAAAAAGCGCACAGACAAACAGAGAAAGAAATGTCTTTTATATATGACAAACAGATCAGAAACTTTTCAGTCCCAAGGGTTAGTTTGATTGGTAGATGGTCTCGTGCAAAAGTTCATGGAGATCTCAGGATATTCAAATCCCATTAAGTCCCTTGGGGTTACCAGAAAACCGAGAAAGAGGGGGCCAATCCACGGCTGCCTGACAAGGTATCAGTAACATCACTTAATACACGGGTGAGTGATGGACTGTATTTCTCTAGAAGAAAAAAACAGAAACTTTTCTTTTCACAGTGTATGCAACTCAAAGAATTCATTCTAACAGTTTGGCCTTACATCAGACTCTAACCATGTATTCAGACAAATTCATTTAAAAAAAAGCCTCAGGAACCTGAGCAGGGAAATGATGCATGGTAGGCCATAATCACTGATCCAGAGCCAGTTGTGGAAGGTTAGGGGGCGGCTCCCAAGGCCAAGGATGACTGTCCACCTGACATGGGCATGATCCCTGCTGCTGCATGATGGGCTCTCTCTATGTGCAGGCCAGCTGCCCTTTTTTGTTATCTGCTTCTCACCCTATGGCAATTTCTGCTATCAGCCTCTATGGTAGATTTTAATCTAGTTTACTAGACTGTTAGGCTGCTATGATATTTTAGACTCTACTCATGGTGGTTGCTTGATGGGACCCAATTTTTGGTATAAAACGTATTGTACATATTGACCATATTAATAGTTAAAAAGGAAAATATTTATTAAAAAAACATTTTAAAGTACAAATTAGCTCTTGGCATTACTGGCAACAATGACTTGTAATATTGGGTGGCTTATGCCATAGCTACTAAGGGATAGATAAAAGCCTCAACTGGAATTAACTAAGATGTTGGCTCTATTTAGGTGGATCTATAACATTTTTATGTAATTGATCCAAGTCAACTTCTTTAGTAATAAACATAGAATAGCATTTTCTGCATGCATAAACCAACTGTGATTCAAGAAAAGGTAATGGCATTAACAATACAATGTATATGTTTCACTAAATTCCAAACTTACCATCTCAGGAAAACAAGTAAGCTCTTCCACTTTAGTTACAGGTATTCCAGCCTGTTCCAATGCAGATGCTGTGCCACCAGTTGAAACAATGGTGTATCTGCAACAACAAAGGATACATGGGTTTATGCCAAATGTAAATTAATGAAATTAATATTCCAAATATAACAGTGACAAAACTGAGAAAGGAAGAACAAACAGACAGACATACTATCGAACTAGAGCTAAATAAAAGTATAAAAGCAAAGTAACTATACAAGAGAAAGCATATTAAAAGCATGCATAGAAAGTTAGGCCCCTCCTGCATATATGTTACAACTTACGAGCGATGTCATTAGGCTGCAATGAACAGTGTATTCTTTTAGCTTAAATTGTCCTAGCTTGAGCTCTTGCAATATCAATATACCAGACTTCATCTTAATCACTGCACTTCCTACTGCATCCTTGTGAAGATATAGTTACCACTACCAGTCTCACAATCCATTAGCATTGTCTTGTATTCATGTCAAAATGCAGTCTCAGAGGTCAAGTCATCATAAATATTTAGTATTCCTTATGGCAACCATTTTAAGTGTGATATTTGAGCGAGCTTGTTTTCTAAGAGAAGCATTGTAGTCAGTGTTCCTTAAGGGCTACTGGTTGGGGAACCTGTTATGGAAGATTATGATCATCAGTTATAGCAGACAATTTAACAGAGAAAGGGCTTTTTCTTAAGTATAATCCCAAAAATTATTAGATAATAGTGAAATTATGAGATAATTCCCAAATATCTCTAATTGTATATTTTAAAGGCTTTGACCTTAGTTTAATGTAAAATATATTTTTCTATTATCAAGATAAAACTTGAACAAAATTTCTGAACTTTTCTTTTACAGTCACTACTCAAAGTCAATTCCATCGCATTCTAAGACGCACATCCAACAGCTTAGAAAAAATTTGAAACAGCTACCTGCATTACACATATTCACAGTTCATATGGTGTGCTCTCCATATCAGAATAATACTGAAATTCAAAATACTTGAAAAAGAGTGATTAATGTAAGCATAAAATTTTATAATTGTTTTATGCCTTCCTGAATATGGGTTAAATTCACAAGCACATTCATATCTAAAGGATTCGTTTCTGAAAAGACTTTAAATTTATAAAAAAAATAAGATTTGAAGTTTTCCTGAGTACTCTAAAGATAATGCCACAAACATCTATATACTGAAAAAAATAGAAACAAGCCTTATTTCTACAAGCTTAATTTTTCAGTACTCACTCAAAAATTAAAATAATTATTTTATGTTCTTCTTTTCTAGTATTAATGAGAAAACAACCTTTTCATTCCAACAAACCCTTTGAAGCTAACCTTGCAAATAGATGGAATAAAAAAGATCAGAACTGAGCAGTTCAACAACTACATAGTACTACAGATTTTCCCTTATTATTTATTTCTAAGTTTTGAAAATTGAAGTTACATCATAGGAGTATCCAATTCTCAATACATATCAAATAATGCAAAGAAAACTGTAGGTACTCACCCAAGATTCAGAAGACCCCTGCCAAGGAGGTCCAGGTCTTGTTTGTCTGATAAAGATATCAGTGCTTGCTTTAAATCTGTACAGTGAAAGTAACAATTATTTCAGCCACAGTCATGCAGTATAAATATAATAAAAAGCCAGCCACTTCAAACATCAAGTGTATGCAAAAAATGTACAGTAGTGATGACACCTTACAGATCAGAGATGTCCTGTATGGATTATGAGATCTATAACTAGTGGCACATTATTGAGAAAGAATTAAAATAAATATCACTCTTTCGACATAAGCTGAATACATGCCATCCAGGAGGTGCAGACTAAGCACTTTCACCAACACAAAGTTAAAAATCTTTTAGTCAATATACTTTACCTTATGGAAGACTCATAAAATAGGGTGCTCACTGCTTGTCAATAAGAATTACAATGAACATTACTGTTCCTCCGGTGTGCACCTACAAAGTATAATATAGTATCATAGAGAATAATAATAATTATATTACTAAAAAGCGTGACTATAGGTCACACCTATTTATTAAATGGGTGCATTAATATTATATCTGTATTATTTACCCTATGTTGTATTAAAAACATCCTTCTGATTGTTATTCAAAATATGCACTTATGTTTGCTGACATAACCAGCATGTCTACATGATGTAAAATCTTAAAATCCTATAGTGACCCAAAAGGTCTGCTACATGTGGTATGTAAGCAGTAAGCACATGATCAATCTTTAGCCCCTTCATCAGTGCATTTCTTGTTTAGCAGCACCTCTCTCCTTACATCTCCAATTCATCTGCACTATATATATAAAATACATATCCCTTCCACCAGTGCACATGATCGACACCTCCTTATTCCTTCCATCTGTGTTCCGATTTGCTTCCTCCCCCTTGAGTCGTGTTCTGCTTTTCCCATTTATCTTCCATCCATGACCTATCTTCCCTTTGGACATTCTATTTTTGGTTCAAATCACCCGTTAATGCTACCTCCTGTTCTCCTCCATATACTTGTGTCATGTTTCCCTGCCCCTGGATCTCACTTGCTAACATTCTTGGCATCGTTGTCCAGGAGCAAAGACTTGTTCCTTAAGTACAAAAGTTCCTGTTGCAGGCGGTGTATGGCGAGAGATATTCAACAACTTAAGGCATATGAAAGTAGAAGATTCTAATGTAGGCAAGTTCCGGCGATTCCGGCGAACACGAGGTGGCCGAGTCTCCTGCGAGGACTCGGTTCAGTGGCTGACTCGACGTGACTCGTGAGTAATCGCGAGTCCAGCGCAAGTCGTGCTTCACTGATATATCATCATCATGCAGTCATGCCAAATGTAAAATGATACATCAAAGTCGATACTGAATCATGAAACATCATAGTTGTCCGATCAAGGACGCAAAGATGATAACCAATACAAAATGACATTATATATATAAATGTATCTAAGGAAAACTAGCATCTAGCTATCTAATATCTAATACAATACAATGTGTTGTTTGTATGCCCTATGGCTGAGTATCTCAGGCACAAGAAAAACAACTTAATAATAATATAAACATTAAATTTTAAAAATGCATGTTTTTATTGTTTACAAACAGTCAAACAGTCAAGTGAATTTTTTTATTGTTTACATTTTGTATTGTTTACAAACAATCAAATTGATTTTTTTTTATTGATTTGAATTTTTTTTGTTATCTAATGGTTATTTTTAAGAAAGTGTGGCCATGTAGGCTGCGGCTGAGTATCTCATACCACAGGCCCTATGTAGCTAAGATACTCAGCCACAGGGCATGTTTTTATTTGCTTCAGCCACACAAAGCAACTGAAGTAAATAAAAATATGCCCTGTGGCTGAGTATCTCAGCCACACAGGGCATGTGAGCTGAGATACTCAACCACCATTAGATAACTAAAAAAAAAAAATTAAATTTAGAAATGAATGTGTACAATATGATGATGATTATTGAAATTTGACATTGATTATCAGTTTAAAAAAATTAAATTTAAAATTTAGAAATAATTATGTGATCACTGATAATAATTGTTTATTAATGTAGAACATTTAATGTTTTTGCAATTTAGATTCCATGGCACCTAAAGCCAAGGCTAGAAGGCCTCTTGATTCAGCATGGCAATATTGTGTGAGGGTTAATCCCGATGATGACCACAGAAATAGGTTGAAATACCACCTTGCAAGAGTTGCTTGAATGGCATCCGCTCTGCATGCCATTAGAGAACAAAGTGAAAAGAGAGCAAGATACAAGGTTGAAACATCCAGGATAGGTAGAGAGTCAATGGGACCACCGAATCCAAGTACAGGAGGGTCCACATCAACTGTTGCAGCAAAGAGAAGTATAGCTTTTCCGTTCTTTCTTCCTAATACAACTCCAAGATCAAAACCTTCCTTGGAGAGCTTCAATGAAAAGAAGAGAAAGGAGGTTGATATGGCAATGAGGAGATTTCGGTACAATAACAACCTTTCATTTAACTATGCAAAATCATACTTTTATCATCCCATGGTTGATGCCATTGCAATTGTTGGCCCTGGATACAAAGCCCCATCTTCTAATGCACTTAGGGGGAAAGAGCTTGATGAGGAGCTCGAGTGTGTTAAGGAAAAATTAGAGACCATTAAAAAGTCATGGAAGTTTACAAGTTACACAATTTTGTCTGATGGGTAGACAGATCAAACGGGCAGAACAATCATTAATTTGTTATAGCTTGCCCTAAAGGAACCATGTTTCTAAACTCCATTGATATATCATCGCATGTAAAGGATGCACATCTAATTTTTTCATTGCTAATTGATGTTGTGGAGGAAGTTGGGGTGGCAAATGTTGTCCAGATAGTCACGGACAACACTGCAAATTATGTTGCAGCCGGAAGGTTGCTTTCTGCAAAATACCCACCATCTTTTGGACTCCATGTGCTGCCTATTGCATAGACTTGATGCTGGAGGACATCGGGAAGATGGAATGGGTGCAAGTTGTTGTGCAAGAGTGCAAACAAATAACCAAGTATATCTATAACCATGCTTGGATCTTGAACTTTATGAGGGAATACACACAGGGTGAACTCAGTCGCCCTACTATCACACGGTTTGCCACAACCTTTATTTCCCTCCAAAGCCTTTTGAATGAGTACCAAGCTTTGAGATGGATGTTTTGTAGCCAGGAATGGATATATTGGAAAGATAGCACAAATCTAGACGCAGTTGTTGTGAAACTATCTCTCTTAAGAGATGCTTTGTGGGAAAAAGTCACTGAAATTGTCAACTTCACTAAGCCACTTGTAAAAGTCTTAAGGATCATGGATGGAGAGAAACCTACAATGGGATACATCTATGAGGGCATGGATAGGGCCAAAGAGGCCATCAAGACTTTCTATAAGGGGGATTCATCAAAATATCTCCCTATATGGCAGATTATTGATTCCAGGTGGGACAGGAAGCTACATTCACCATTGCATGCAGCGGGGGCATATCTCAATCCAAGCTTATTCTATAATCCAAACTCTAACATTCAAAGAGATCATGAGGTGATGAGAGGTGTCATGATATGCATTGAGAAGATGTTCCCAGATCCAAAAATTCAGGACAAAATCAACTTGCAACGTGATATCTACAAAGAAGCATCTAGCATGTTTGGATTCAGCTCAACCCAACGACTCAAAGACAAGAAAATGCCATGTAAGATTCAATTTGTAAAAACTAAATCGTTATAACTTAGAAGTTAGGACTTACCTTATAAATTTGCTAGTTATTTTTTCAATTTTGGCATTGCAAAACTTGTAAATTTTTATGTTTTTAATTTTTGCAACCCATTGGTGGATAGATTGTGGCTCTGAGGCACCACAATTACAAGAATTTGCCATCAAAGTTCTAAGTCAACCCTACAACGCTTCAAGTTGTGAGCGCAATTGGTCAGTATTTGAGCACATCCACAACAAAAAGCGGAACAGGTTGGAGCATGAGATGTCAGAGAGGTTGGTTTTCATCTACTGCAACCTTCAAATGCTCACAAAACAAATGCAGCCGAAGAACCTAGATCCAATTTTATTGGATGATATTGATTTAGAGTCTGAGTGGGTTGTGGAGGAGGAGTTCCCTAACGATTTGAGTTGGCTTGATGAAGAGACTCGGGATCCTTCTAGTCTGCCATATTCTCAAATGGAAACTCCAAATACCCCTACTTCACAGTTGCTTCAGTCGGCCGATGTTGGCACTAGCTCCTCAAGGGCATATTTTCAGCGTACTCATAATTAGGCATGAGACTCAAGTACATGGAGACATTACCTATTTTGGTTTTCTATTTCTGTTATGAGACTGAATTTGAACTTGCTGCCATTTCTGATTTTTAAATCACTATGGTATATCATTTATGGTATATGGTATATGGTTTATGGTTATGGTTTATGGTTTATGGTTTATGAACACTATGGCTTATGATTCATGAACTATGATCACTATTTAAATTTTTGCTTACAAAAATTGATTATGTTTATGAAATAATGTTATGAATTATTGCATAGATTGTAATTTATAACTTTTATGGATTGGAAATGCATTTAACCTCTATTTTGTGCCCAAATTGTACCATATTTTATTTGTTTCCTATTTGTCGAGTCTTGTCGAGTTTGTCCCGAGTCTTTCCCGAGTTTTTCCCGAGTTGGCAAGTCATATGCCAGCCGAGTCTTTGTCGAGTCTGAGTCGTGCAACATTGTGATATGAATAAGTGCTTTATCCATATTTATGTTCCAATGTGTTTATTTGATGTTATTGTTGTTTTATACGTTTAAAATTCTGAAGAAAAAAGATGAATGTATTTTGTATTTTTTAATGTTTACGAACGTTTCCTAGTTTTTTCGCCAAAAGTTGTATCCGGGACCCTTGCCGACATTTTTCCAATGCCAACTTTTTCAACATTGCCTGAAACTAACCCAAAACTAACCCTAATCTAACCCTAAAACTAGGTTGTGGAAGAGAGAAAGGTTTGGGACTAAGAGAACCAAACCTTAACAAAACCCTAACCTAACCTAGGGCTTCTAAGTAGTGATTAACCTACCTCTAGAGAAGATTAGCCTAGGTTTACAACTAGCCACAAAGTCCTAAGGTTCTAACCCTAGAAAGACTCCTAAAAGGAAGTACTTCTACACCAAGGTGACCAAGAATTGATGAAGGATCAAGCCAAGACAAATGCAACCCTAAAAGGCTACCATTCCATCCATAAACATAATCATTCATCAATCACTAACAAAGATAAATCAAGAATGGCTACCTCCTTGTGCACGTGTTTGACCAACAAATCACAGCATCACCTTTGCAAGAGTGTTGAACCAAAGAAAACTTCAAGAATTCATCACCAAACCCAGAAAAAGCCTCCCTCAAGAGGAGGTGTCTCACTTCAAAGAGCCCTAGTAGGGTAGAATAAATGCATAATGTCTTTTTTATCCCACTTGTCTTCTATGTTAAAATGAAGTGAGGAGAGGCTTATAAATTCACACTCACTTTTTAAAAAAATATCCAAGCCGACATGCCTTAAAATGTCAATTTGAAATTATAAAATATCAACATAAAATAATAATAAAAATAGCCTAACATAGGCTTAAGGTAGGCTACCTGGGGTATTTTTCCCTTAGGTGCCAAAAACTGCTAAAATGAGCGAATCACTCCGAACGAAAGGCTGGAGTCAGTTGAACGAAGGGCATTATACCCCATCTAACCCCGAGAATGTTGTAAAATCCCTCAACGCCCTCCTCAAAGCACCAACAAGGCCTGGCATGGAAGATAGCGTCCCCTGAGGAAGGAGACCAAGGAGAGAAGAAGCCAGTGTGCAAAAGGGCCAAGAGGGTGTCCTAGGTGGCTGTGAAAGGAGACAAATGTCTCGTAGCTAAAGCAAAGGCCACCAGAGCAAGCAAACAAAGTGTGGGGTCATGTGACCCAGTGATCAACCCCTGGAGCCCCGAACACCAACCTCGGGTTAAAAACCTCAACAAAGGCAGTCAATAGTGCCATTAAGCCATAGCACTCCAAAAGGAAGGACCAAAGAGCCCGGCCATGACCACCACTGCCCAAGAACACCCCTCCTGATCGAAAAAATTGCTCTCTCTCTGCGGCACATCTGAAGGTGCGTTGGGTGCAGGTGCAGCATAATACCCCTAATGTGCGATGTGATGGGATGGTATAAGGATTTACCTGCAGATAGTATTGATTCATTATGGGCTTTCTAGGAAGATTTCATAGAAATACAACTGGAAATACCCTAATAACAATGACGAGGAAGTTGTCGGGGATATTCCTCCTGATTTTGACTCCACATCTGATAAGGAAGAAGATCATTATGAACGCCATAATTTTCATGATGATCGTGTATATGATACTGATATTGACAAATATGAAGAGACGTGATCCAATATATGATACTGATCTTGAAAAATCTAAAGAGAGAGCTTGATCGATTGACTTTTCTCAATGCTGGATCTAGGTTTGATATGCAGATTCATCATAGCTCTGAAATTAGCCACAATGATCAGCAAGAGTGCGTATTTTCCCAACTTGTCAAGATGTCGATTCAAAAGAAACAGCTTGCTGAGATACCTATGCAATATGAAGGAGAGCCTTCCGTTCAGGAAGAAGCTGATTTTTCCCAAGTGAGGAAGTAACAGCAGCCACTGTTATTTTCAAACAGCTGGATAAATCTGCTGATTTGGTAATGGTTTCACAATCTGATTTTATTTTCAGCACATATTTTTTAGTATAATTATTGCTTGATATAAAGAGTTATGTCGATCTGGTTGACCGTTGAGCAATGGATGGAGGATGTATTTCATATATTAACATAGAAGAGCCTTGGACTTTCTGCACTCTTAGTAACCAATGATCAGTGATGTTATGAGTTAAAGACAGTGGCATGCTTGCCCTATCTAGTTGTTGAACATATGGAGAAATCTCATAGAGTGGATCCAGTGCATGACTGGTTGGTTATACTGACGCTTTGATTATGATGATCGGTCTCATTATTCATAGGATTGTCCAATTGCATAATCGGATACAATGGTTGTTTGTGTATGTTGATCAGGCATGAACCTTGTCAAATAGTGTAGGTTTATTTTCTGTCAAATCTTATGCTTTAAGTTTTGAGCCAGTTTCAAGTCGATTGGTTCAGTGTTCATAAGCAAGTAGTTCAGTCAAGTTGACAAAAAATCATATTGTGGTATTTTCATGGTGTATCCAAAAATCAGTCTGGTTTCTTGGTGAAAATCAGGATTAAGCTCACAGTTTGTGTCTAGTGTAATCTTGAAAAAAATCTAGAGGCATAATCTTTGGTTTTGTGTAGTTTCTTAGGGGTTCTAGGGTCTTAAAGATGCCTCTAATGTTTGTTGTCATGAGTTGAAAAAGAGTCAAAAGGACATACTTAAGTTCTTTCAGGTTCATTTATTGCATCACATGGAGATTTGGAGTTCTCAACGTCCTGCAAGGGGATACTGTCCCCAAGTAGGACACAATGTTAACACTTGAACCTACACTTTGAATCAGCAGCTCATGCTAGCGACTTAGCCTTCAATGTTATCTGCAAGACACTTTCAGGTGAGCACCTTGGGCACATTTTAAGGAAGAACATCGCATGCTGTTTGTGGCCATGAGATACATGTTTGGACACTTTCCAGCCATTTTGCTTGACTACAACAGAGTTATTTAACCAAAGTCAAACCTTACTGGAACTCATTGCAGACTTTGCTTGAAAAGCAAGCAAGGTTTTCCTGTGCATAACAAGGCACTGGTTCCACAGAGAAATTACCAGCTAAGGAGGATGTTGCTGATGGGTTAGTTCGCTTGAGGAGAAGCACTGCCTCTGTGGCAAATTTAGCACATGTTGTGATATGTGTAAGAGAGAGCAAGAGAGACCCAGCAATGTGAAGTATTTGCCCCATTGAACAGATCAAGAAGGTCATTAATCCAAGCCCTAAGGGTAGCAGTTACAAGGACGTGTTTCCCCACTCCCACATCCCCACGTCCTGGAAACTTGGTGGAAGATTGCTAGAAATATGATAATGGGCTTTAAGCCAGACCTAGGAATACAATATAATATTATTTATAATAAGGTTGTTAATGGTAGGAAGTGAAGCTTACATCATTTTCAACAGAAAATACCATTAGCTTCAAGCCTCTTTCTGAAAACAGTATTAAGTAGATACACACTACATTTTTCCATGTAGAGGAGAGGAGTTGGGGATGTGATATTACATTCAATAAAAACCAGATGCATGACTAGTTGATTGGAACTCATACACGTCCACACACAAGAATACAGAGACATTGCTAGCCATCAACGGCTTGGATATGTGTGAGAGCGAGCAAGAGAGAGCATCTGCCGGAAAAATGTGACTAAACTCAATAGAATAAATGCATTGATTTGAACATACACAAACCCATATACTCAAGAAGACAGAGACATTGCCAACGAACTATGGTTGAACTTTGGATTATATATATATATATATATATATATATATATATATATATATATATATATATATATATTCCTTTGGCTTTAAAAGTAAGTTTAAGGCTGGCTGGGGAGCATGGTGTTCAAAACTTAGAGGTCAGGGTGATTCCAAGATTGTGGTATGTGCATTGGAAAAAATTATTTTAAGGCCCGTCTTTGAGGAAATATCTTACCTTAAAGATACTATTAATGAGAACAACTTTGTAAATGTCTATAGAGCGCAAAACAGAATTGCAGACTCACTGTCAAATAAGGGTTTATTGATGACTCCTGGCACCTGGCAGAGATGGTAGCAATTGGAAGATACTTTGGCTAAGCTACAGGCTGGACCTTTCTCTGATTTAAGGCCTGGGTTATTGAGAAGACATTCCGTTTCTGATTATGGTCTAAGCTGAGATGTAGACAATTTTTGTAACTGTAAAGTCCTTTTTTGAGTAATTATTTTGAACTAGTTTGGCTTGGAAGACTGTGTATTTGAAAAGACTGTTTATGGAAACTGTTGTATAACATTAGTATATGCGCATAGCTGTTTGTTTTAATGGTGAATAAGCCATAAATCTATGATGCATAGGACTGTAGAATCAACTTTGAGAAGCTAGCCATGGTTTTTGTCATATAAGCTAGGTAGCTATGGCATAACTGAATTTTTAGCAGCTCTACTAAAGCTGTTTTTTTTAACCAAAAGGTAACTGAAAAATGTAATCTTGTTATCATCGATAAAATTACTCTTAAAACAAAAAGTAAACAAAATAATATAATGTTGTTATCATCCATAAAATTACTCCTGAGAGTTAAAATATATGTGTGTATATCTGTTAGAGAACATCCACCAGCAAAATGCGACTAAACCCAATCGAAGAAACTCATTGGTGCCCTTTAATACTGAAAAATTTTCAGTTTCAGCATGTATCACTAATACTACTAAATAAGAGCTTGGAAAAAAGCTACAGAGGATATCGAGAGAAATGAATAAGAGATGTTATAGAATAACCTGAGGCCTGGCTGTGTACTGAAACAGAGCCAGCTTGTGCTGTTGAGCTAGAGGCCATAACTCGCACCCCTGTGTATTGTAAATGGGTTTGTCGATAACCACAATGATTGAAGGACGCTAGAAAGGAGGGCTTTGAAATGTGAAAATGAGAATGGTATGTGCAGAGGCGAGGAACTTCCGTGCAGTAGAAAGATCTGATACAGATTGACGTTGCCATTATTGGTTGATGTATAGGAAAAATTCTAAACTGATGGCACAGTTCGAAAAAGAAATGGATCAAAGCCTATGCAACGCCATTGCACCTTTCAGTGTACATTCACTTTAGTAGCGGTGGGTTCAAAATCATTCCTCTTACTTTGTTAATTATTTCCCTCCACTCATAAATCATTGTATTGGTTTATTTTTCACTATTTTAATATTAAAAGTTACCCATGTTTAATTATAATTCTTAAAGTGGAGATCCGATGGTTGGGAGTATTAGTTATGATACTCTCTACCCATATTGAATTCTAGCTATTTGTTTTTTTTTATGTAGTTCCCAAGGATAACAGGGTTATTCTAAGCCTTGCTTGCATCGACTAAACAGCCACGAGAGCAAAACGAGTATATTGAAAATTTGAGCATTGGTGGCCGGTACAAAACACCCTCACCTACATTGGCAATGCCCATATATATTAATAAGATAAGATGGATAGAGAGCATATAACATCACACATTTCAGAAACAGGTTGAGACGGGAAAAGGCAGAGATGGAGCTCTCTGAGGGTTTTGGAGGGTTTCGGTGAGGGTTTGAGGTCTGCAGGATGCAGGCTGGCGGTGCATGTAGGCAGCGCTGCATCCTCTACTTCGTCGTGTTGTTGTTTATCCAAGCTTTATTTTTGGTAGCTGTTTACTCTTGAACCTGCATTTTTTTTTATTTTTCGTTATTTACTTGGCTGTAGGTTTCCTGGTCTTTGTCTCTTTAGCTCCTTCGATGGATTATTATTTGAGCCGATGCCGACGATTGGAGTCCCTCCTCATGTGCTGAGGACTAGTACCAACCAGTTAAAACAAGTGGGAACTGTACATAGCAGTTGGCTTTGGCTCGATCCTTGGATGGGTTGGTTTTTTGATAGATTGTTTTTTGTCACCTTTTCCTTCTGTGTTGTCGTGATGATTTCTCCTCAGCTTTTTTTCTAAGAAGATTTTTCAATCCCGGATTTTCAGGGATTTGGGGGTATCTATCCTTTTCACCCTCACTTTCGCTATATCTCTGTCTGATTCTGGTTGTCTTCTTTGGGGTCGGGGGTTATCATTAGGGTTTGATTCATTCAACCAGCAGTGGCTTGTTAGTGGTTATACCCCCCCTTAACCCTGATTTTTAGGATCTGTGGAACTTGGGTACTAACTAGGGTTTATTTTTTTTAGGAATCTCTGTGATGTAAGGGTTCTAACTAGGGTTTGTTTTTGTCTGACGAGTATCTTTTGGGGAGCTCTGTTCCGTCCTTATGTCAGAGACCCATGATGGGTCACCCGACCCATCGGTTGACTTAGCGGTTGCATGTTTCCGTCGACAACGAAAGGCAAAGGCCCGTAAAATTTTGGATGGGAAATTGCGTTTTGTGGTTGGTCCTGATATCTATCTGGACAGGGTGGAAGTGTTATGTGCTCGAGCGCTGGTTGGCAGACTAGAATACACCTCCATGGATAAAAAGGACTGGTTTTCATGGGCTACTGATAATTGGAAGCCTTTCTTAACCTACATACCAGCCATTAGTCTTCTGGTTCGGGGTTGGATAGTTTTTGTTTTCCTTGAGGATGACCATGCCACCTAGGTCTTGAACCGCCTCTGGAGGGTTGGCAAAGGGTCGCTGGTTCTAGAACATTGGCATGTCAACTTTGATCCTGTGCATGAAAGGATAAAGAAAAGGCACCTGTGGACTCTTCTTCCGGGGCTCCCATTCTCGCTCTGGAATCGTTCTTTGTTGGAAGGTGTGGGAAATACTATTGGCCGTTTCGTGGCGCTTGATGAAGACTTCATGAACTCTTATGATAAGAGAATGGCTAAAATTTTAGTGGAATTAGACATATCGAAAGGGTTACCAGCAGAAATAGAGATTCTATGTAGAGAAAGCCTGTTTATTCAGCACCTGGATTATCAAGGTATTCCTTTTAGGTGCAGCATTTGTCGAAAAACAGGTCATCTGCGTCGAGTATGCTCGTCCTTTCGTAAAGACTTTTCGACCCCTGAACTTCGTTCTCTTCCTGCGGCTTTCAAAGAAAAAAAGGTATGTTCACCTCCAGTTTCTCCATTCCCCTCTATCAGTCATCTAAAAAATGCGTGTTCCCTTTACGATGATGCTTCGGAACAGGATTTGGCTTTTATAGATTCTGTGGTAGCTAAGGGAAGTTCGCATAATTCCCTTGTTGTTCCTAAAGCCCTGAAGTTTTCCTCTCCTTGTTCTGATCCCTCTAAGCCTGATTTTGTGGCCCCTCTTTCAAAGCTTCCTCCTTCACCTGTTAACCCTCCTCCTCACCCTTCTTCCTTTTCCCCAACTCCCATTGTGGCCTTGCGGAGCGCTTCTTCGCAGTGTTTCGATGTTGAGACTTCAGAGATTCCCCCTATTCGCCCCCCTCCTTCGCCCATTAACTCTCTTTCTCACCCCACTTCTTTTGAGGATCTTCAGGACTTTCCTCCCCAGTTACCCGTGGCCTCGACTTCAGAGATTGTCAATCCTCGCAGTCAAGATGGTGTTTCCCCTGCTCCTTTATTTACTGAATCTGACTTCCCCCCTCTTGTCAACGCTGGTCCTACGCCCGTGTCTCCACATAGTCCGATGACATCCCCTTCCTTTTCCGATCCTTCCTTACAGAAGTCCTTGAATATTTTTTCGAATAAGACCCCACTGTCCCCCTCGGTTCTTCCCCTCGACTCCATTCGTTTTGAGAATGTAACTATAAGAAGGAAGAAAATAGTTAAGTCTTCATTTGAGAAAGTGGATTCTGTCCAGACTCCTTATACTCCCTTATCCACAAGACTCAAAGCTGCGGCTCGCAAGCCTTCCTCTCCTCCTCAAAGGGTCCTTAGAGCTTCGACCCCTCTTCAGATTGACTCCTAATGCGCTTTCTCACTCTGAATGTTCGAGGCTTGGGAAGCTTAGCCAAGCAAAAAAGCCTTCGCCATTTGATTGTCACGCTTGCTCCTGATGTGGTTCTCCTTCAAGAAACCATGACCAGTTCGTATCCTGCCTTATTTTCCTTTTCAAAGCTCTGTCCGGGATGGGAGTTTTGTGCTCTTAATTCTAATGGTCTCTCTGGGGGAATCCTCTCAGGTTGGAATCCTAAACTTCTGAAATGTAAAGCTTTTCATACTGATGCTGGTATCCTTCTTAAAGCTTCCATTCGAGGCTCTCCCTTAGAGCTTTCTATTCTAAATTGCTATGGCCCTTACTTAAATTGAGATTATTTTTGGAATGTTGTGGCTTTTGGTGGTCTGCTCACTCTTCCTAATCTCATCATGGCTGGTGACTTGAACTTCACATTAAATGCTTCTGAGATTTGGGGTTCCATAGCACATTTGGATCCTTTGGGACCTTTTTTCTCCAAGCTTATCTCCGACCATCACCTAGTGGATGTGGCCCCCTCCTGTGCAGGCCCTACTTGGAGGAATGGAAGGATGGGGGAAGATGGTATCTCGAAAAGACTTGATCGCTTTTTATTATCCGACCAGCTTATTAGCTCTCTCCCCAGGTATAGAGTTTGGACTGATAGATGTGGGATTTCTGATCATTTCCCTATCATTCCTGACTGGCTAGATCATCAGAATGCTTGTGTTCTTCCCTTTAAGTTTAACCAATCATGGTTAGCAAATGAGGAGTTTACCAAAATGATAAGAGCAGAATGGCCATGTATTCACTCTGATAACTCGATGGATGTTATGTTTGAACTTTCATTTAAACTTTGTGTCCTAAAGGATAAAGTTAAATCTTGGACTAAAGTCGAAGCTCAAAAGATGAAGGATAAGTCAGTCTTCTTGGAAGAGGAGATTAATTCTCTCCTTTCCTCCTCTGATTCAGCTTTATTAACTGTTGATCAGCAGCTCAGATTGAACTCTCTCAGGGCTGATCTACAGAAGGTGTTAGAACATGAACTTTACTCTGCAAGACTGCAAAGTAGGGTTACCTGGGCATTAAATGGGGATGCTAACACCAAGTATTTTCATGCGGTGGCTTCAGCCCGAAAAAATCATAATGCAATTTGGAGTTTGCAGGATGAAAGTGGTACTTGGGTTTTGGATGATCATAGTATCAAGTCCCTTGGGACTCGACATTTCAGGAAGATTTTCGAAGATGCTAACTCGACATCCATTGCTGCCCAGCTTAGGGCTATCCATCTTTTCCCCTCCTTTATTGATCCTGAAGAGAAAGAATCCTTTATGAGCGCTATCACTATTTCGGAAGTTGAAAGAGCCCTTAAATCTTTTAAAAAAGATGAGGCTCCAGGCCCGGATGGCTGGCCTGTTGAGTTCTACTTGACTTTTTTTGACCTTCTGGGCCCTCTCCTTGTTAAGATGGTGGAAAATTCTAGGATCCTGGGCAGAGTGGCTCCATCCCTTAATTCCACCTTCCTTACTCTTATTCCTAAAGTTGACAGACCTGTTGCATTTGCTGATTACAGCCCTATTTCTCTCTATAATCTTTGCTATAAGCTGATTTCAAAAATTGCAGCTTTGAGACTCGAGCCCTTCTTAGATGCTTCCATTTCTCCTCAGCAGTTCGGATTTCTAAAAAAACGCCAGATCCTTGATCCCATAGCTAACTTAGGAAGTCTTACATACTGTTAAATCTAGAAAAAGAAGTGCTCTTATCCTGAAGTTGGACTTGTCAAAATCCTTTGATAGGGTTAATTGGACCTTTGTCCGCCTTATTCTTTTACAAATTGGAGTTCCTTTGGTTGGGGTGAATTGGATATTGGGCTGTATCTCTTTAGCTAATTTTGCAGTCCTAGTTAATGGTTCTCCTTCTTCCTTTTTTCCGGCCTCTCGTGGAATCAGACAAGGCTGTCCTTTGTCTCCTTTGTTATTTATCCTGGTTATAGAAGGCCTCAGCCTTTTGATCGAATAGGCAAAAAGGATTGGTAAGATTAAAGGAATTAAAATCTCGGCTTGTCTCTTCCTCACACACTTACTGTTTGTGGATGACGTGATTTTATTTGGTTTTGGTTCTCTTGAGGAATGGAGGGCTTTCAAAGACATCCTCGATACCTTTTGTGAGGCCTCCAGTATGATTATAAATATAAAGAAATCCAACTTTCTTCACTGTGATTTGGATGAGGATCTTCTTCGAAGCATCAATGTTCACCTTCCTTTCAGATTTGATTCTCTTAATAGAGGCTTTGATTATGTTGGTTATTACCTAAAGCCTTCAGGTTATCAGATTAAGGATTGGTACTGGCTTGTCTCTAAATTTGAAAAGAGTATTACTCACTGGACTAACCGATTGTTGTCTATTGGTGGTCGTCTTGTTCTCATTCGATCGGTTCTATCGAGTATTCATGTTTACTGGTTGTCCCTTTTTCCGATCCCAGCCACTATCCTTGACAAGCTCAGAAAATTGATTTTTTCATTTCTTTGGGGCTCTTCTGCAAATAAAAAAAAATACCATCTTGCTGACTGGAAATTACTGGCTCGTCCGATTTCTCTAGGTGGCTGGGGGATAAAACACTTGCCTAGTTTTAGTCTTTCTTTAAGGATGAAAAGTTTTTGGCAGGCTCTTAATAGTAATGGCATCTGGCACAAGCTCATATCTGTTAAATATTTAAAAAACAGCATACTTGACTTAGGGAAAAAAGATTTGCTGTTGGAAACGTCTCGATTATATGGAGAGGTTTCATTGCTACTTTACTGTGGATTGGTAAAGGGATGATTTGGCATGTTGGTAATGGTTCGGCTATTCGATTAGGTGCGGATCCTGTGGTGGGATTGGGTTCCTCTTTCATTCTGCCTATTGATATGAGGGAGTACTTGGAAGATTATGGAATTGTTACACTAGCCCAAGCCAGAAATATTACTCCCTTTGCTTCAAGATTTTGGTTCACGGCAGAGGAGCTCGACCTATGTGGAGAGTGGAAATTACTTTGGGATAAGTTTATCAGGGGGTTGGATTATGGCAGTATAAAACTTTCAAATCAACTCGATACCCTTCTCTGGTCTCATAGTAGCTATGTTGGCACCTTATCGGCTGCTAAAGGATATGATTGCATCGATGTCAATTGTATTGAACCTCTAGATCCTTCGTTGGAGTTTCTATGAAGACTCAACGTATTCCTCTGAAAATTGCATGTTTTACTTGGCTTTTGGCTAGAGGTCGTATTTTAACTTGGGATCAGCTACAGAATAAAGGCATTCAGGGGCCGGGTAGATGCATACTGTGTGAAAGGTACTTGGAGGATATTTCTCATCTCTTTTTAACCTGCCCTTACAGTGTGTGTATTCTTGCTTACTTCGCTGCAAAATTTGGGTTCTCCATCCCTTCCCACGATTATGTCTCCTCCTTTCTAATTCAGTGGTTTAGCTCCTCATTACGCCTTGCTACATATAGATTTTTGCCTATATTTATTTTCTGGAGTATTTGGATTCTTCAAAATAATTGCATATTTGAAAATATAAAACCTGTCTTCCCTACTCTGATTTCCAGAATTGAAGGTTTATTAAATTCTCATCCAGCTCCTTTAAAAACTCAGAAAGTTCGGAATATTGGTCCTAAACCAGTTTTGACCTTTCCTTGTGGCTTTTTCGATGGGGAAGCAGCAGAGAATATTGGTGGCTCAGGGTTTGTGATCTATTTAAATGAGCAACATTATTTCATTTTTTTCATGGGATGTGGTCAAAGCACAAATACAAGAGCAGAATTATTGGCTCTTTGGGCAGTTCTTAAAGTTAGTCAGATGATGGGTCTTCCAATTCATTTGATTTTTGGAGATTCATTGGTTATTATTTCTTGTCTCAACCGATCTGCGGCACTTGATGTTCTTGCTCTGATGCATTGGTGTAAGGATATTAGAAATATGCTTCAAATGGCCCCTCAGGTGTTTTTCAAGCACATTTTCCGTGAGCATAACTCGTTGGCAGATGGACTCTCAAAACAGGCCTTGAAATTGGATATGAGTCATGGATTCTTCTCTGGAAATCTGGATGGTATGGTTATTAATGATGGCCATTTTATTCTATTTTAGTTGCTGGGTCTCTTGTCTCATAGTACTTGACTTTCAGCATATGTTTTGATCATTCTTTACCTATTTTGATTTTAGTCCTCTCTAGTAGTAAGTTTTGCTCGGGATTATCTGATTAACGATCACCTTCGATTCATTCTCAGCATATTCTGACCTGATATTTCAGGGATGATGAGAAAAGTCTGCAATGATCAGACTTTTTTACTTTTTCTGGATGTTGTGGATAGTATGTTAACTTCTGTCTATGTGTTGCTTTGTGTTGCTGAAGTGTGCTCAGTCACAAAGATGCTCTGTAAATGATGTCTTTTGATTCACTTGAATAACAAAGGCTGGTATTTTTTCCTCTGAAAAAAACAGGGTTATTCTCACTTAAAAAATATGGAAAAAAATAATAATTTGAAATTAACAAATAATAATAATCTGAATTAAAAAAAATATATTGTAATATTGTAAATAAAAATGCAATAGTTTAAATGTTAAATTTTCTTGAAAAAATATATGATAGTTGTTAAACTTGCATAATCTTGGTGCCCTTGGGATAATTGAGGATTTTTAATCCATTTATTCATTGAAAAACATGATTTGGGCGCTTCAAAGTTCATATTTTGTATAAACAAAATAATAGGATTATGATAAAAAAATCACCACAAAGTCCAAAACATCTAGCAAATAGACTACTCCAATAAAATATCTTCTTCCTATTTTTTTACAATGTTAAAAGTAAAGTGTTAAAAATGACACTATAAAGTTTTAAACAAAATGTCAAAAAAACCATTTTTGTAGACAACCATTCAAGAGAGGTAGTAATATATGTATCCATATTATGCGTGAACACTGCGTCTTGAATTCATATCTTAAGTATATGACAATCATGATTTACCATAGGAGGCATTTTTATGTAGAACTCATTAGAAAATAAGAAAGTGCACCAGTTCTTGGAGCCTTTGTTGAATAGTGATAATTCTATATAAACATTCTAAGAGTCGAAGAGCCTGCTTACTTTACAACACTCTAGGAATGTGAAAATCTAGCATGATTGCATCATTGTTTAAACAACACTCTAAGAATGTAAAAATCTAGCATGATTGCGTCATTGTTTATTATTTAGGTGAAGTATATGATTTGGAACGTTTTAAGATTCCTACAAACACAAAGCTAAAGGAAGTTACCCATAAGCCCATGAGGTATGTTATTATTATTGAGGATATTTATTATTCATTTTATCTTTCAAGCCTTGTACAAACATGTGAGAGATTGGATGTTAGAGCACAATGCGTAAAGATCTAATAATAAAAATAATTATGATACATTCTCCATAGTTTTCATAAGAATCCCACCCAAGCATAAAAAATGTTGCGATAAGCATTAAGGCTATAAAGGATGCATCCCATTGACCTCGGGCTTGAGATGAGGCAAAGGGAAAGATAGCTATGAGGCATTCTCAATATATTTGACACTTGAAGTATCATCATGTTGAAGTCAATGTTGCTAGAAACAACAATAAGAAAGTGAGAGTGTAATAGATAACGATGCATGGAATGGAGAAAAGAGGAATGATTGAAGGATTGAGAATTTGATAATGTAGACAATTAAATGAACAAAATCACACTTGTCCCTTCTTCGATGTTAATTTGAAGTTTTGTGATGTTGACAAGGTCTATTTTATGCATGTTTATGTTTACAACTTAATCAAGAAGATACAATTTATAGAATTTCACAAAGGTTGGTAGAGTTTGTTATCCCAAACAAAATCATTAACATAGTCTATGTGAACAAGAGAAGCTATGCATTATCTTTACAATGAACTTGACCAAATCTATGTGTGGTTGGTGGATCATTGAGATATTTAAATTTAAGTATCAATTGTGTTGTATTCTCAATAAATGTCTATTGTGGTGCCATGAACTAAATAATAAGTGGTAGAGAAGCCAACGAATGTGCTCAAATAATAATTGAATAAAATATGTTACTATCGTAACCATGTCATGGCTTATAACAAGCAAGCATATATCATTACAAATGCAACAAAATAACTATGACACGACATGTTGGATACTTCAGAAAGATAAAATATGTGAACATGAAGAAAGAGAAATGACCTTATTTCATTGGATTTGATCTATGCCTATTTTTTGCTTTTCAAAATCATTAATGGACCACATGTTTGTTGTTAATCTTGCTAATAAGTTTTGAAATCCACTATAAATTACATACATAACCTATGACTAATTATTTTGGTGTTTTGTATATCCATGAGTACATACAAAGATAACAAAGGAATGACATTACGGTGAGCACAAGATCCAAACACATTAAGTATGGACATTAAATGTGAAGTCAATTCTCATACAAGGATTGGCAATTCTCACAACACATGAATTCATGTGGGGACTTGGAAAGACAAGGTGTACCAACTTCTCAAGAAGCTTTCAATGAGTGACACTTAAATGGTGCATCTGCTAATAAAGGGTAAGATTATCTTGTCTCGGTTGTGTAATATATTTAATGTTGTGGAAGTGTACACATTGTTAGGGAATAGATGGGAACCAATGATAATAGAGACTATTTTAGTATTTAGATGCCAAGGGCAAGTAATGTGACCTAGATATTGAATCTTGCTCATGATTTGGGTCCTTTCTTATATATTACAGGAAGTACAATGTTCTTTCAACAACCAAGATTTGGGAGTCCAAACATTAATGGGTTATTGAAAATGTGACCCTTCTTTTGAAATTTTATAGTATTTGTTGTCCTTCATGAATAACAAGTGATTTCTCCCTTGTATCAAGTGGGAGGGATGCATCAAGTGGCTTTGGAAGAGGCCATACATGAGACTTTGATGGACTTGACACCTTGTAGGGTCATGCAGACAAATGGCACCAAGGAAGGGGGTCCAAAGGGGGCTCAAACATGTCTTTCGCAGGAGAATTATGTCAGTTACTTGGGACAGTATAAAGATCGTGCAAGCTCTTGGCCCAAGCAGGACAGTTGGTTTAATGGAAACCATGATTATCATGGCATATTTGATGGCTCCTCCTCCTTCAACGACACTAGATAGGAGAAAAATGACACAAATAAGCATGACAATGGAAAGTGGGGGAGGAAATCATGAACAACTATCGCCTAGCCTTTCTTCATTGTTGACTTTGGCCATTGGGAAACATAATGTATGGATGGTAGCGCAAGGGAGCATCGATATCTAGTGGGTTCTCTTCACGTTCTCTTTATCGGTGCTTATGGTTGGGAATAGGCACAACCTTTGTAATGGAAACACCCATCATGTGACAAAGGGATATGGCTTTTATGGCCAACATGGTGATCAAGGGGACAAGACACAAGGGAAGCAAGGGAGGAGGTCGAACCCACATGCCTCGACTGTTGCAAGAGGTTGAGACCTCAAATGCACAATGCAACTTATTCATACCACCTTGTGTGCAATAGGAAATTGAAGAAGCAGAAACTTGGGTGAAACAGGGGTAGGAGGCGACGCAAGCTAAGGACATGTTATAGGAAATGGGGCACTAAGTTCTAGATGTGAGGAACTTGTCAGACTTAATGTTGTCATTGATGTTAAATAGGATGTTAAACTTAA
The DNA here is from genome assembly GCA_001517045.1 of Pseudotsuga menziesii. Taxonomy (NCBI): domain Eukaryota; kingdom Viridiplantae; phylum Streptophyta; class Pinopsida; order Pinales; family Pinaceae; genus Pseudotsuga; species Pseudotsuga menziesii. Next base: position 457,156 of record LPNX010096217.1, read on the forward strand.
GGGGGAGCATAAAAGTAGAAGAGTATAATAGAAAAAGAGTCGAAGTGTTTCCATCAATGACAAAGGGGGAGATTGTTGGACTTAATGTTGTCATTGATGTCAAATAGGATGTTAAACTTAATGTTGTTATTGATGTCAAACAGAATGTTGATTAATGTCAAAAAGGTTGGACTTAATGATTAATGCCAAAAGTATGTTGGCCTTGTTGTCTCTATTAGATAAGATGTTGGCCTTGAGATTGTTGGGATTGGTACTGGCCTTGAAGCTAGCTTGAAGAAGTATATAGAACAAGGCTACACATAAAAGTCGCAGTAACAAGAAGAATTGGACAAGTAAAAAAACAAGACAAGCAAAAGAAAGAAGCGTGCATTAACAAAAATCAAGTGAAATAACTAGAATAACAAAGAATGCAGATATCAAGCAAATGTTGGAGTGCACAAACAACCAATATATCGAAGCAAGTGAAATGCCAGAATGTGCATACAGTTGTTGTGTTGAAGTGTGCAGATAGTGGATAAGTTGAAGTAAATACATATGACAAGCAAGTAGGTGCGTCTAAGTGTGCATGTCGAAGTGCGTAGATAGTAGATAAATCGAAGTAAATACAAACAACAAGTAAGTGGTGCGTCGAACCGTTCATGTCAAAGTATGTGTGTCGAAGTACGTAGATAGTGGATAAGTTGAAGTACATGTAGATGACAATCAAGTGGTGCATTGAAGCATGTATGTAAAAGTACACATGTTAGAGTGCGTAGCATAATCGACAAGTCGAAGGAGTATTGAAGAAAGATCGGGTACAAGCCCATCATTGTGGTACAAAAGCCTTCTTCTTCGGATAATCTGAGAAAATTAGCCGACGAATTGAAGAGAAAAGAAGCCCATCGGTGTGGTCAATTAATTAAATTAAGAAAATAATTTAATTAATAATTTATTAATTTACCACACTAATGGGCTTCTTTTCTCTTCAATTCGTCGACTAATTCTCAAATTATTTGAAGAAGAAGGCTTTTGTACCACAATGATGAGCTTGTACCCCATCTTTCTTCAATACTTCGTTGGCTTGTCAATTGTGTTGTGCACTTCGACATGTGTACTTCAACATACACACTTCAACGCGCCACTTGCTTGTTGTTAGATTGGAGAAATGGACAAGGGGAGGAAGCAACAAGTAATCAAAAGTGTGCAATAAGGGGGAGCATAAAAGTGGAAGAGTATAAAAATATAAGAGTCAAAGTATTTCCATTGATGAAAAATGGGGAGATTGTTGGACTTAATGTTGTCATTGATGTCAAATAGGATGTTAAAATTAAGGGGGGGCATAAAAGTAGAAGAGTGGAAGTGTTGCCATCAATGACAAAGGGGGATATTGTTGGATTTAATGTTGTCATTGGTGTCAAATAGGATGTTAAACTTGTTGTTATTGATGTCAAATAGAATGTTGGTTAATGTCAAAAAGGTTGGACTTAATGATTAATGCCAAAAGGATGTTGGCCTTGTTGGCTTTGTCCGATAAGATGTTGGCCTTGTTGGCTCTATCAGAGAAGATGTTGGCCTTGAGATTGTTAGGATTGGTACTGGCCTTGAATCCAATTTGAAGAAGTATATACAACAAGGCTACATGGAAACAATGCAGTAACAAGAAGAAGTGGACAAGTACAACAACAAGACAAGTAAAACAAACAAGTGCATAGTAACATAAAGCAAGTGAAACAACCAGAATAATAGAGAATGCATATTATACCAAGCAAATTTTGGAGTGCACAAACAATCGCTATATCAAAGCAAGTGAAATGTCAGAATGTGCAAACAGTTGTTGTGTCGAAGTGTGTAGATAGTGGATAAGTCGAAGTAAACATCGATGGCAAGCAAGTAGGTGCATTGAAGTGTGCATGTCAAAGTATGAGCATCAAAGTGCATAAATAGTGGATAAATCGAAGTAAAAATAGATGGCAAGCAAGTGGTGCATCAAAGTGTGCATGTTTAGCTGTGCAAATAATGGATAAGTCAAAGTAAATGTAGATGACAAGAAAGTGGTGTGTCGAAGTGTGTAGCACAATCGACAAGCCGACGAAGCATTGGAGAAAGATGGGGTGCAAGCCCCTTGTTGTGGTACAAAATCCTTCTTCTTTAGATAATCTAAGAAAATCAGCTGATGAATTGAAGAGACAAGAATCCCATCGGTGTGGTCAATTAAAAAAAAGCATGTTGGCCCTCATATGAACATTAGGTATAAATAAACAATGATAAATGTACTTTGTGAGTGTGCATGTTGTTAGGATTATAATCCTCCCTCGTCCAATTTGGTCACTTATGTCTAAATCAAGAGTCGTGTCTAAATCAAGAGTCCTTTCAATCTATTTTTAGTCACTAGAAGCACCATTGGGTCCACTTGGCTTAATTGGGGCACATGTACCAGTTACTAAAGTGTGGGGAACACTAATTGAGGCCAACTACCAATGATTGCACTTGCATGCGTTAGTTTGGGAGCCTCCTAGATCGATCCCTACAAATTAGGAGCCACTGGGAGTGCCAATACCAACCTCCGTTAGCTAAGTTCAATTGGTGACTAGTCAAGCTTAGTTACATTCAATTTTATTCAATTAGTGCTATGATTGCATGGCTGCATGTAGGTGAGGCACATTTACTCACCTACCTCAGTCAGTTAGATTAGTTAACACTGAATTAGACACTTGAGTTTAGATTTTGAACTCTGATGAACTCCGATAATGATTTAGACAAGGTCAGTTAACCATTTAGTCAAGTAGAGTCCAACCAATTTGAATTTCCTCACATGGATTCAAATTGCATGTGGCTATTTATCCATTGTACTTCATTGTAATTAATTATCTAATTACTTTTGATTAATGAAAGCATTCATAGTTGCAAGCCATTTTTGCATTGTTTCATTCTTCAATTGCTGAGTAAATTGTATGATCTATATTGTGAGTTGTGTGTTGTTCCACAAATCTATGTGCTCAATTTAATATGGTATTAGAGCCTCGACAGGACAAGGCACTTCTCCTACTATAGATTCATACTTGGATATAAAAAAATTGAGCAAAATTGCTCCTTCCAGTACTGCATGTTGGGGCTTCGACCCTAAGGGTCTTTAGTTTTGGTAACTCCGCGGTTTTTGTGGAAGTTTGTAAGCGGAGTTATGATTCAAAATAGTCTTAGGGGTGTCAGGGTTGGGTCGAAGCCCCCTTTTTGTAAGTAACCCATGGTTTAAATCCAGGGTTAGGGTTTTGGGCACCCATGGTTTAAGTCCATGGTTTTGTAATAGTACGCTGTATAAATAGGCACTTATGTAAAGAAGTAGGGTTAGGTCTTAAATGATTATCTTATGATGCTAATGTAATGCGAAGCTAAGAGCTGCATAAGGGTTTTGTAAGAAGGTTAAGTCCCAGCTGTGTGCGTGGAGGACCTCTACAGCTATGTGTGCAGAGGGTTTTTGGTGATAAGGAAGATCTGTAGCTGTGTGCGCAGAGGCCTACTGCTGTGTGCGCGGCTTTGACGACTTGAAGAGATCTGCAGATGAGTGCGCAGATCAGAACTATGGTTTTTGTAAAGAGTTGAATAAAACATAGTTCTATGGACGTAGCCCCTACACTGGGGGTGAACCACGTTATATCTTGTGTTGTGGTTCTTTTGTGTTGTTTCTGTTATGATCTTTTATGCATTGATGAGTAAATAACTGATAAAGTAAGATCGCTGCTAAATATTAGCTTCGTTGTGAATTCCCAGTTAAGGGTTAAGCAAGTAACTATTTGTTTATAAGTGAATGTTGAAAGCTTGTTTTGTGATAAATATTATTGTTAAGGCTAAAGGTACAGTAATATCCCTCTTCTGCTTGCAGAAACCTGATTCTGTGGCACCCCATAGCTGTTTCGGGTGAGACTGCAGCTTGCGCGCAGGCTGTTTCCAAAAGGGCCAACACTGTGGGTCTTTGTTGGTGCGAAGTTAATGGTAAAAACTCGGGTCTGCCCAATAGCCCAACAAATTGGTTTCATTGCCGGTTGAACTCAGTATCTGTTTAAGAGGGATCTACGTCGTACCTCGAGGGCTATGTTATGGAGACCCTCTATAAAAGAAATTGGTGACTGGATCGAAGAGACCTATTTGAAGTTTGCAGAGCAAGAAAATAAGGATCCTCGTCGTAGTGCGGATTTTTTTTTGCAAAGGTACGTCTCTTATGATGTTTATGAAATTTTCTTTGGTAGTATACACATAGAATTGCACGAGTGGTTATCTAGGTTGACAGAGAGAAGGACGAACTTCCAAGAAGATCAGTTTCCTCCCTGGACCCCAGCACGAATCACTATCTTGAAAAGGGTGAACAATGCGATCTCGCGAGCTGTTGATTTTTGGACTGCGCGAACTCTTGAAGCATTTGTGACGGAGTTCGACATTGACACAAGTACCTCCTTCAGCGAAGCTGAACGACAATTTTTCAAAGGACCAAGGGGTAAGTACTTGAATTTATTTAGTTTGAATATTAAAATGCTATTGGCTGAAAAAGGAATCTTGCTTATAGAATCAGATTGTTAGATCTAGTATTACTAACCTATGGTTGGAAGTGACCGGGACTTCGACGAGCAAAGTGGTTTGTTGCAAAGCGGTAAAAGATACAAGAGAGATCTTGGATCCTCTACTGAGTATACCCCTTTAAGTTCAGAAGACTCTGAGTCCGCAAAAACCTGTCACAGTCTGAAAGTAACCCTAGCCTGAGTATCCCTGTCGCAGGTCAGTCTACCCCAGCAAGTTCTCCTACTCCTCCCCCTCCCTTCCCCCTAGATCCAATATGGCCCATGTTCACGATGACATCAAGTTACCAGTTTTTAAAGGCAATGGATCAGAGGATCCATAACAGTTCTGGTTTCTTTGCGAAGCTGTGTGGACCGTGAAGAACATTACGGACCAAGCTGTAAGAAGAGCGCATCTGACTACTTCTTTCAAAGACCGAGCTTTGACTTGGTTTATGAAGTTCTCTAGCACTCAGAACCCTGTCTTGGCTGACATTAAATCAACACTGATCAAAGAATTTAAGAAGCCTAAATCAGAGTCGCAGTGCATCACTGAATTGAAATAGATTCAACAGCGACGAGCTGAATCTGTGTGGGACTTTGATCAGAGATTCAAAGTTCTGCTAGATCAAGTTAGCTTCACGATTGGACCCAAACAACATAAGGAATGGTTTACTGCGGCATTATTACCTCACATCAGAACTCCACTCATGCAATAGAAGGTTGCTGATCAGCAAGAGGCTTTGGAGATTGCCATGAAGCTTGAAACAGCTCCTGTCGGAGATAATTCTGGCATAGCTCAAATACAAGCGCAACTGGCGGAAATGGATTTAGAGCTTCACGACATGAACAAGGGGAAATCCATCCACGAAGATGTGTGGTGTATACGATGTCGAACAGAAGGCCATGACAAAGACCAGTGTCCGACGTTAAGAAACTATCTGAATACTGGTGCACCAAACCCGCTGAATCCTACTGTTCTATACTGTGAGATCTGTCAAACAACTGGCCAGCATCGACTGGAAGATTGCTATCTGTTGCAAAGGTATGTTCAAGTCCCGAAGAACCCTTACTGTAAGTTCTGTAAGTCAGTAGGCCACAATGAAGATGAATGTCGCAGCTTCGACCTCATGAGGGAGCGAACCTACGATACTTATAGGGTTCACCCTGATGCACAAGGCAATGATGGATATGGTTACCGGGGTGGTCGAGGTAGTTTCAAAGGCCGTGGTCATGGTATGCCTGGAGGAGGTCAAGGCCAGGTTATCTGCTATAACTGCAATAAGGCAGGACATCTAGCTCGAGAAACAGCCTAACGAAGCTTGGGTTCACAAGGCCCTAGAGAAGGTTACAGCATTCGATGTTCGACGAGAAAAAGAAACTTTTATGGAGGCTAGACAAGACTTTGTTGATCCAGAAATGTTAGTAGCAATCAAGCAGCAGCAACAACAACAGTCACAACACCAGGAAATTTCACAAGTTCAAGTAAGTACTCTGTCATCGTTTTTACAGAGTTGCATCAAGTTGTTAAGAAATCAGAATGCTTTGAATGAATTACAGAAAGTTATTCAGTCTTGTGAACCTCAGCAAAGTTCTGGTAAGGAAAAAACTGTTAGTAGAGTTAGAAGGACTGGAAGAGAGATGAGACTGCATGCTCAGGTAGGAGAGTATGACATGAAGGATATTATTTTAGATCTGGGTTCAGAAGTCAATATTTTAACTAAGCAGACATGGGAACAAATGGGAAAACCTACCTTTGATTGGTCCCCTATACATTTGAGATTAGCCAATCAGCAGAGGATTATGCCCTTAGGAATATTCCCTAGTGTACCAGTGGACATAGATGGAGTCAGTACCGTAGCATACTTCGAAGTCATTGAGATCATTGATGATAGCAACCCCTATCCAGCCTTGCTAGGAATTGAGTGGGCAATAAACAATGATGCAGTTATCAATCTTAAAAAGAGACAGATGACTTTTGAAGGGAAGGGTTTGAGAGCCATACTACCATTGGATCCTTCTCAAGGAGAAAGGTATACAGAGCCAGTCAGAGAGGAAGATCAGGATATTCTGGATCACATCTACAACATCACAGCTAAGGAAGAATATTATGTTGAACCTACTGCTGAAGGCATAATGGATTGGCAGTGTGATAGCTCCTGCATGTCTGATTCCGACGAAGGTCTAGAGAATTGGCAGAATCGACTATATGAGCTAAATGGACATTGGTGCACAAGAATTACCAAGTCTCTCAGATGCCTTAGCGCACAGACAAGAGCTGTGCCTACCTATGATGGTTTGACAGATCCAGGAGAATTTATTGCACAGTTCTCAGAACAAGTGCCAGATTCACAAAGAATGCAGACTCTGGATGCAGCATTAAGAGCTACAGCAGCTAGATGGTGGAATGGCCACAAGAAGTATATTCACAGTTGGGAAGCTTGTCAAAAATCTCTTCGCCTAAGATTCATAGATCAACCTCAAGGGGTGCGAAGCAGGTTTAATGGGCAGAATAGTCCTCAGGAACATTTGAAGCAGTGTTATGCAGCATGGGAGCATGTACCTCATGAAGAATGGGTACATAGGTTTGTGCACACTCTGGAACCTATAGCAAAGAAATGGTATACGGAGGTCGAGCTTCGCCATGGTACTGTAAGTTGGGATAGTCTTGTTGATAGTTTTATGCTTACATTTTATATTAACGAGGTTTGCCGTGCTTTAGATGCAGCTGTTAGGTTGATCCATACTAAGGTATTTGATGATCAAGAAATAGCAGAATACCAACCTGATTGGAAGGAACAAGAAGCTAATGCAGTTGAATGTTATAACCTCGCAATTGATGAGGATGAGGATCCGCGCAACATTAACATTCCTGAGTTAGAAGGACATTGGGAAGTACACGGACCAGTAGTCGAAGCACCTGAAGTGACTCAGCCCCTGAAGACGCAGACCGTAAACATTGGGTCAGAAGAAAACCCTAAGTATGCTACCATTGGAGATTATTGGGATGAAGAAATGGTGAGCAAAGTGACCCAACTTCTCCACGAATATCAGGACCTATTTCCGATAAAGTTCTTAGAGATGAAAGGTATCCTGGGTGACATAGGAGTGATAAAGATCCCTTTGAAACCTGATGCGAAGCCTGTGAAACAGCGCCCTTATAGGTTGAACCCTAAGTATAAAGAAAAAGTTAGACTGAAGCTAGATAAGATGCTTGCTGCAGGAATTATTGAGCCTGTTGAAGAATCCGAATGGGTCAGTCCTATGGTGGTGCAAGAAAAGAAGACTAAGGGAGAAATCCAAATCTGTGTTGATCTGAGGAAGCTGAATGATGCATGTCTGCATGATCCTTTCCCTACTCCTTTTACAGATGAAGTTTTAGACAATGTCGGAGGTCAAGAAGTGTACTCTTTTACTGATGGATTTTTAGGCTACCATCAGATCAGAATTGCTCCAGAAGACCGACATAAGACAACCTTTGCTACAGAAATGGGATCCTTTCAGTATACAGTTATGCCCTTTGGATTCAAGAATGCACCTGCTATGTTTTCTAGAGTAGTCATTTGTGCATTTAAGGAATTTATACATAAATTCTTAGAAGTTTATTTTGATGATTGGACTATCTTTGGGTTACTAAAAGACCACATAGCTAGTTTAAGACTTATGCTGGACAAGTGTAGACAGCATCAGATTTCCTTGAATTTGAAAAAGTGTATCTTCTGTGCACCTTTTGAAATCCTATTAGGTCACATTGTATGTAAGCAATGATTGATGATGGATCCTGCGAAGATAGCAATTATTGTGAACTTGCCACCACCTAAGTCTGTTAAGCAACTTCGCACTACACTTGGTCACACTGGTTATTACAGGAAATTTATCAAGGGATATGCTCAGATCACCGCCCCTATGGAAAAGCAGTTGAAGAAAGATATTAAGTTCGAATGGACACCTGAGTGTCAAGAAAGCTTGGATATTTTAAAGGAAAAGATGGTAACTGCCCCTATCTTAGTATTTCTTGACTGGAATAAGGAGTTTCATGTGCATGTCGATGCATCCTCCATTGCTTTGGGTATAGTATTGGCTCAGACAGGTGAAGGTAATATTGATCACCCTATTGCTTTTGCAAGTCGCAAATTGTCCACAGCAGAAAATAACTATACTACGACAGAACGGGAAGGTTTAGCTATGGTATATGCTTTGCAAAAGTTCCGACATTAAGTGTTAGGATCTCATTTTAAAATGTTCACTGACCACTCTGCTTTGAAATATTTGGTTAACAAGCCTGTGTTAGGTGGAAGGATATGCAGATGGCTACTCCTGTTTCAGGAGTATGACTTTGAGATCATAGTTAACCCAGGAAGAATTAACCTAGGACTTGACCATCTGTCGAGGCTCGAGTCAGGGGAAGAGCCCACTAGCTTAGACGAAGGTCTTCCTGATGCCCAGTTATTCACCATCCAGATGGTTGATGACTACTTTCAGGACATTGTTTAGTACTTGGCCACAGGATTTGCACCCTCTAAGATGACAACACGGCAGAAGAAGCAGTTGGTGGTTAGAGCAGCTGACTTTAATTTGGTGGCAGGACAACTATACAAGATGGAACCAGATGAAATACTACGCAGATGTGTCTTGGAGCATGAAAAGCCATTGATTTTGGCTGAGGCACATTCTGGAGCAGCCGGAGGTCATTATGCAGGAAAAGCTACAGCGCAGAAGATTCTGGCAGCAGGATTGTGGTGGCCTACACTTCATAAGGATGCCAAGGAATACTGTCACAACTGCGATATCTGATAGAGGAAAGGCAAACTATCCAGGAGGGATAAGATGCCTCTCGTTCTACAGGTAACTTTACAGGCATTTGACAAATGGGCTATTGATTTTGTTGGACCAATAAATCCTCCTGCAAAGAAATCTGGAGCAAGATACATTATTACAACAACTGAGTACCTTACCCGTTGGGCCGAAGCTCAACCAGTTAAGGACTGTAGCGTTGCTACAGCTGCGAAGTTCATATTCGACAATATCTTGTCGAGGTTTGGATGTCCAAGAATTCTTATGAGTGACCAAGGATCACACTTTCTGAATAAGGCTATTGAAGCGTTGACTGAAGAATTTCAGGTATATCATTAGAAGAGTACTGCGTACCATCCTCAAGCAAATGGAACTGTCGAAGCCTTCAACAAGATTCTTGAGCAGGCTCTGACAAAGGTTTGTAATGTTAATAGAAATGATTGGGATCTTAGAATTCTGACAGTATTATGGGCTTATAGAACCACTTGCAAGAAGTTGACAGGCCATACACCTTTTAGGCTGGTTTATGGACAAGAAGCAGTTATGCCAATGGAGTACATTGTTCCTAGTCTTAGAATAGCTGCTTTCACAGAGATGGATGACCCAGCTATGTTGAATAAAAGGTTGGCATAGATAACAGAACTAGAAGAAACATATTCATTGCAGGTTTTCAGCAGCAAGTGCAGAAGGCTAGAGAAAAAGCATGGCATGATAGGCACATTAAAAAGAAGCAATTCTAGATTGGCGATCTTGTACTCTTGTATGACAGTAAATTCATGAAGTTCCTAGGAAAGTTTAAAACCCATTGGAAAGGACCATACATAGTTCAGAAAGTTACTGATTGTGGCGCAGTCCAGTTAGCTAAATTGAATGGAGAAACTTTGCCTTCCATGGTGAATGGAAGTCGGTTAAAGCAGTACAGGGACAAGCCGGGACCCCCTAATCAGAAGTAATAACATGGAGGAGAGTCTAAGTACCAAGAACAGTTGAAATTGGGGACTAGACTATAATTAAGCTGTCAAAGGTCACGGGTCATGGGTCAAACACAGTGTCGAAGGTCCTTAGTACGACGCAGCTGAAGTTGTGTCGCAGATTAAAATATGACCGTTTGGGAAGATTAGACTTGGCAGCACCGGCACGTGCACTATATTGATTATCCTTAATGATGAGATTTTAGGAAATCTAGCGGCGTGTGGATGAGATCCACCACCTTTCGGTCAGATTTTCTATCCATGATGCACCATTATGACAGATCTGATAACCGGATTCCTTAAGAAGACATCCAGTTCTGCACATTTCGCATTCCATAGTTTCTTCAGTTAAGACCATGTCGAATGACTGTGAAGTTCAGGAGCTGTTACGAGAGTTCAAGGAGAGAGGTCTGCAGAACCTTCTGAACAATCCCCCTAAGCAGACATGTTCAACCAGAAACAAAGAAAGGTAGAAGTTCTCTATAGGAGAAATGAAGAAAGGCAGAAGTGCACTCTAAGCGACACGAAGAAAGGCACCAGTCCTCACGAAAAAACCCTGAAAGATCCCAAGAGGTATCCTCTTGGTTTAGCAGAACCGAGGCGGCTGTTTGTCTTATGCAAAAGCACACTGACACGCAAGTCTGGGGTTTTTATCTGTTAAAAACCCCAAATTGTGGATGGTCAAATGTTCGATCAGACATGGCAGGCAGACAGATCGAAGGATGGGGTCGCTGATAGATCCAGAAGGCTTTAACCAGCATAAATATTATGAAGAAAAGGAGCAAGCAGCCGACAACAGCATGCGTAGCCTCAGCAAGCAGTCCACTCCCTTTGTCAGCAAGACTCTCCCACCAGAAGAGCAGTAGAGTGTCCCGGGACGGGCCACTAGTGAGTCTTAGGGGCCTGTTGGGGCTCCGACCCTAAGGGTCTTTAGTTTTGGTAACTCCACGATTTTGTGGAAGTTTGTAAGCAAAGTTATGACTCAAAATAGTCTTAGGGTGTCGGGGTTGGGTCAAAGCCCCCTTTTTGTAAGTAACCCATGGTTTAAATCCAGGGTTAGGGTTTTGGGCGCCCATGGTTTAAGTCCATGGTTTTCTAATAGTGCGCTGTATAAATAGGCACTTATGTAAAGAAGTAGGGTTAGGTCTTAAACGATTATCTTATGATGCTAATGTAATGCGAAGCTAAGAGCTGCATAAGGGTTTTGTAAGAAGGTTAAGTCCCGGCTGTGTGCGTGGATGACCTCTGCAGCTGTGTGCGCAGAGGGTTTTTGGTGACAAGGAAGATCTGCAGCTGTGTGCGCAGAGGCCTACTGGTGTGTGCATGGCTTTGAGGACTTGAAGAGATCTGCAGCTGAGTGCGCAGATCAGAACTGTGGTTTTTGTAAAGAGTTGAATAAAACATAGTTTTGTGGACGTAGCCCCTACATTGGGGGTGAACCACGTTATATCTTGTGTTGTGGTTCTTTTGTTTTGTTTCTGTTATGATCTTTTATGCATTGATGAGTAAATAACTGATAAAGTAAGATCGCTGCTAAATATTTGCTTGGCTGTGAATTCCCAGTTAAGGGTTAAGTAAGTAACTGTTTATTTATCTAACTGCGAAGCTATATAAGTGAATGCTGAAAGCTTGTTTTGTGATAAATATTATTGTTAAGGATAAAGGTACAGTAATATCCCTCTTTTGCTTGCAGAAACCTGATTCTGCGGCACCCTATAGCTGTTTCGGGTGAGACTACAGCCTGCGCGCATGCTATTGCCGAAAGGGCCAACACTGTGGGTCTTTGTTGGTGCGAAGTTAATGGTAAAAACCCAGGTCTGCCCAATAGCCCAACACTGCACCAGAATCAGGAAATTTACCACTTAATACCCCAAGCAAAGGAATTGTTGATCAAGTTTGCTTGATTAACTAAGTTGGTTGTGAAGGAAATTCCAAAAGTGAAGACTATCGACCTTACTTTATCTATTTGATTGTGTGATTTATAGGTTTATCAGTCTCCTTCACTACATTCACTATAGCAGCTCAGTCTTCTTCTTTGCATTCTAAATGGCTCCTCCAATGGACCTTCTCACTCCTTTCAACTACCACCAGTGGAAGGAGGACATGGAGATACAACTATGCTCCAAAATAATCTTCAGAATCACAATGGAGATAGAGATAGAGCCAAATCATTATGTTGACAAATAAAAGTACTGGAAGAGGTTTGTTGAAGCCTATGGATACTTGTGCCTCTCAATCTCTCCAGATCTTCTCTTCCACATCAATGGATTGAAGACTATGTTGGGTGTTATAATGCCTAGATTAATTCACCTAATATTTAATTATCGACCGGGGTTGGTAGGCTTCGAGTTGATGCAAAATATATGCGAAGGTAGAGGGGTTCCTAGGGCGTTGTAGAAATATTTTAACAAACAAAAGATTGAAAGATCTTTCAAAATGAAAAACCGAGTCAAACTTCTAAGACTACAACTATTAAAGTGATTTAGAACCAAGACGAAACATCAAACTAAAATAAGATCAAGCTATATTACTTTATTCAACAAATGAGAATACAATCATTACTTTTTATGACAAAGTCTATTTAGTGACTTCAAGAGCTAACTATTAAAAGAAAGTGTACATTTGGAAATGCAAGTACAACAACTAAATAATTTATAAACAAATAACTCCTAACTAAAAAGGATACTATCAGCAACTACTTAAAAGGATATGATGCAAAGGAAACTTAAATAAGTGAATGGAAAACTAAGTAAGATAAACAAATAGAAAACTTAATAAAGAAAACTGAATAAGAGAAGCAAATAGAAAACTTTAATAAAGAAAGCAAATTCTATCCTAGGAGTCTCTGTTGGTAATCATACAATGAAAAATGAAACTATTCCTAAAGATAACACTACTAATCCTAAGTTTACATGCAAATGGATAAATTAGTCCAAAAGCATAATTACAAAACAATACAAGAGTGTTTAATAAAAAGGAATCAGAAACAAATAAATAAACAAAACATAACCTAACTCAAAACATGTTTAAAGTGAAAGGATAAATCTTTAATAAATGAAAACAATATAACTTTAAGTCTAAAAGATCAATAAAACTGTCATGTAACTATTACAGTCAAAGCATATTTAAAAACCAAAGAATCAAAGCTTCAAACAGATTCAAAACTCATTAAAAATGAAATAGGAAGCTGAATAACAGACTGGACAAATGATTGGATAACAGACTGGACGGATGACTGGACAGATAGACTGAATGAAAGATAGAACAGACAGTTTGAATGGCAGTTTGTATACAGAAAACAGTAGAAAAGGACCTAAATGATTTAATTATCAGTTGATTTCGTGCACATGTTTATACAATGCATAAAGGAAATAAATAAACCTATTTAATCATCATATTTAACAGTGAAATAAACAAATACAAATACATGAAAGGAAGAAAATCATTGCATATTAATAAACAAACTAGAATTTAAATTGCATAAACTTATAACAGGAAAGAAATAAATAGAACTTAATCTATTTAAATTGATAAAAGCAATCTACTCTATCTTCTTACGAACAAAACTAAATAATAAGTTGGAAATGAAATGACAGAAACAAATGGAAAACAACTCTGCGCACAATCTAACTATTTAATTCTGGAAATAAAATGCATTACAGAAAGCAAATGAAATAAACATTTACAGTAACTTAATGAAATAAACAAACTAGAAATCGAAACTGAATTAGCTACAAAGAAAAATAATGAAAACAACAAAAGAAAACCTTTGGTTGATGACGGGCCCTCTCAGCAATCAGGGGTGACTCCCGGCTAGCGCTTACTCAAACGGAATCATAAACAACAACACATACAACTTTTTATTAAAATGATGGAACGGAGTTACAAAATTCTCCAAAAACCACTATTTAACAAATGAAAATGAACCACTAACCAAGACACACGCAAAGGACGGTATTTATATTTTTTACAAGAGCAAGTCGTCCCTTTAGTGGTTGACTGCTCTCTATATTTAGCCAACCATAATGGCTTATAATAAATCTATGGCCAATGCATAGGCATATCCCTTCTTTGGCATAAGTTTGGTTTTCTTAAGTGAGAACGTGGCACATAGGCTCCTCTTTTATCGTGGCAGTGGCATGATGTTGAGCGCAAGCACCATACACGATAGGTATTCTAGAATGGAGACATTCCATTATCCAAACGCGTGGATGATAAGCATATGTAATGTCGAGTAGTGGCAGCATGAGGACGATCTTCTAGAACAAAAGCTTCTCCATCAACTGAACGCGTGGACATTAGGCCGTTTGTAGAACTGTTTCAACATTAAATGCTTGAAATCGGTTATGGATAGCGCACAGCCTGATTAATGAGCTGGACAGAAAGCTGGACAATGAGCCGTGCGATGAGCTGGACAATGAGCTGCGTGATGAGCTGGACGATGAGCTGCGCGATGAGCTGGATGATGAGCTGCATAATGATTGCGCAGATCGGGATGAATGGTAAGTTGAACGTGTTTTGTTTATAAATTTTCCCAAACATACTACATAACCTGCAAACAAATACACATATTAATTTATATATCAAATATGCTTTAAATAATATAGATTTGAATCAATAAAGTCATAAAAATGATATCAATAACCAAAGTTGGATAAACATTAAATTTGTTCTTACCTTATGCTGAATAACAATCTGCATGACATAAATTAGGCAAAAACATAACAAAACATGTATTTAAATGTTTAATTTGAATGCCAAAAATGATAGCAAAATGAGGCTCAACATACCCCAAACTGGAGAAATGCCAGGTCCCACTGAGCAAAAGAAAGATAATTTTAGGAAGAGGGTAATTTAAACTTCAGTCTTATAACATATCTTTCATATCAAGCAGCTCTACAGAAGTAATGATAGTGAAAAATTATGGGCTAACAAGAAGTTTAATATGGTTAAGAGATCATGCTATCATTGCGAACTTCAAGATGTGTGCATATGCATGAATGAGTGAATTCATTGTAATTATGCCAACCATATCCAAAGTAAACTTTGGATAGGTTCAACATATGACACAAAGGGGTATAAATTGTATTTATGATAACATTAATCTATAAGAAAATCAATCATTTGATAGTTTTCATGCATGATTGGGTAAAAGGATAGGGTTACTAACAATGAAATGAAAAAAACTTTTAAGGTCAAAGCATTCACATGGAGGTAAAAACTATTTGCCAAAAAACAAAATTTGGTTAGCAAATTTTAATCATCACTGTTGTAATATCACCAAGTTTTATTAGATCATCATTTGTTATTTCATTTGGATTATCCCTCGATCCTTCATATACTCCTTCATATTGATTATCTGTAAAAATCTGCTCCATGCTATAAATTCCACTGATCCTGAAAAACACTTATCATTTTGTTAGAGATAAACAGTTTTGTCATAAATAATAATAGATAAAAGCAGACGAATCTCCCTAATCCTCCCCCAAACCAAAGATATGGTGTGTCCCCAAGCCATACAAGAGAGAAGAATAGATTGTTCTGGATAATAAAAAGTACTAGCATGCTGTTTTATTATTTTGTAAAAAGAAAAACTAACTAGTAAATGGAAATGATTCAGATATGTATAATCATGAAAAATAGAACAGTGCTTAGAAAGACCACTTGAATGTTGCTAATATAACTGAAAAAATGCCATAGGAAAAGCTAGTCATCCATGCATAATTTAAAGATATCTTGTCATCATAAGATATTTTTAAGTTTACCTCGGAGTGTGTGAGATTTAAAGCTATAGGTCCCATTTCTAAGATAATGACATCTTAGATATATGCGGAATTAGACGGGTGGAGAAAAGTCAACTTAGAGCCATTCTCAAATGACATTATAAACAATTGGCCATGACATAATTTTTTTGAATATTTTATTATTATTATATAATATCACTATTTGACGAACTATGTGTATAGTGGTGCATTAACCAGATCTCATTTACCAGATATTGCCCCACTGCCAGCTGGCCTGTTCAGTACCCCGATGGGTTTATCTTGGTACCATGCAAGCATAGCCCCACTGCCAGCAAGCCTGTTCAGTACCTCGACGGGTTTACTTGCATTTATCGAGCTTCCTCTTATAAGGTTTTTACTCAGCATTGACCCGCTGCCAGCGAGCCTATTCAGTACCCTGACGGGTTTGCCTTTAAATATATGGAAGTCGATTGGTACTATAGCGTGTTAAGTCCTTCTAAACACATAATTCAATTTTGTAAAATAAACTTATAAGTAATTTCATAACGGCCTTAATCATAGATCGTGTCAAAAGAGAATAATTGAAAATTGTTCTTTGAACTTAGAGTCCTTCTTCTTCATAAAAGATAAGTAATGTTCCCCACAAGCAAAAATTCCATTTTACTCCCGAGTTATCACAAAAATACTTAAGAAACAAGTTTTGATAACAAGTATAGGATGAACTAGTAATCCATAGGTGTAAGATGAGATTGTGAAAATTATGATAATGAAAGTAGGTCTGTCAAGCAACTGTTCAAAAGAATAAATTAGAAATATACATGTATGAATCAAAACACCAAAACTATCTGAATCATAAAAGAAACGGTTAAGAATGATATACAAGGAATTATTTTAATTGACACTATAAGTTGTAATTTTCAAAAGTACCCCAAGAAAAGTTAAGATACCTTATAAGTGTTTTAGCGTACTTCTGTATTCCAAATAATACTCTATGTGCTGCTTATAGATAAAATTCTTGTAATCAGACTGCAAAACCACTTGTTAGATGATTCATATTTATTCATAAAAAGAAAAAGAGTCTCCTGCAAACAATTTATTAGAAATGACTCTTATTTATTCTAAAGAAACAAAAATATATTTACATAATATCGTATTTTACTCAGAAAGAAAGAAAACAATTCAAGTATATGGATTCTTCCAATGTAACCAGGTTCAAAACAAAATTAAAAATATACCTTTATCCACATACAAGAAAAATATTACAGTGATTGTTTGGATATGAAGAACCAAGCAAATCGTTTGATTTAGCAGCAATAAGCATTGAAGGAGAGGATGGTACCGTGGCTTTCTTGCCTCTTGGAACCATATTTCAATGTGACTAATGTATTCTGGATTCTCTCCGTATGTCAGAAGGTCTTTCATTAAACCCTAGAATGCGTACAGAATCTGAGTTTGGTGATGGGGAATACTAAGGTTCTAATGTTTGTCCCTCATCAAATGAGATGCATTCTATGTCGATCTTATCTTCTTGTGGAAAAGGCCAAGTAGAAACTTCATTTTCTTCCGTATTGTCTATGACTCCTAGATCTATAACCTATCCATATCTTGTATAAATTTCTCGCAGTAATGTTGGTGAGGTAGGTAAGGTGGATAAATGTTACAATTCAACACTGTAAGCATATTGTACTGCTTTATTATTGTTAGAATGTGGAATGGATTGAAGAGGAATGTGTGTAGGGAATAGGGGAAGTTTACGAGAAGGTGATTGTGGCAGGTGCAGTTGATTGGCTTGTGTAGTTGATCATGCCTAGAAAATGAGATATTATTGAAAATCTTGAGGAACAGGAAGTGTTGCATCATAAGAGAGAGTGTCCCTATGATCATCAGATGGGACATAAAGGATTTGTGAACAAGGTTGATAGGGGTTAAGATAAGGCTAAGAGGAGGGTGTATTCTTACTGATCTTGAATTTTCCTCTTGAATACCTTCTACATAATTCACAAACATCATCATATGATAACTGAAATACATCACCTATTCCCATCAGATTTAAAATTTCTATATATTCATTTTTTATGCCTTTGAGTAAATTTTTTTTCAAGGTATCCTTCCCTGTCTGTCTTAGTTTTGATCTCTGAAGGTTGTATTGAAAGCGTTCAACATAATTTTCCAAAGTTTCTTCTTCTTCCTGTGTTATTTCAAAGATGTCCTCATTGAACCTGTAATAATCTTGGTATCTTTTCAAGAACATATGTTTCATGTCTTCCCAAGTTTGAATGCAATTCCCACCTAGGTTCATGAACCATCGGAGGGCTACTCATTTGAAAGTAAGAGGGAAAAAATTCAGATTTTGAACATTATATGCTCTACAAAGCATTTCCAATTGAAATAAAAATTCATTGGGGTCTTCATTCTCTAGTCTGTGAAAGTTTTGTAAAATGGATGGGGGAACGTAATGTATTTGCGCCATTCCTCCTGGATCTCTAATGGGGAATTCAAACGTAACAACTTCTTCATCCTTATCTCCTACCATATCTTCCCACAACATAGGTGGTTTTTCATGTATTTATATTGAGGTTCCTCTTTCAAATGTTCCTGTTAGTTTGTTAGCAGGGTGGGTGGCACTTACAACACCACTAAGTGATTTAATTGTAAAATAAGTTCTACACTCACATACGAGTAAATTGTATGAAAGTAAATTACCTAAAGGCACACGTACATCAAATTGAACTTATGAAAAAGTAAACTACCTACGTGTGCGAAAAGAAAAGTACGCTTAAGGGAAATAAATGAAACTTCACGTAAAGTAAACACACTTGTGCGAAAAAGGAACAACAAGGATTTGGGGCAACCCACTAAAGTGGATGCGTCAGGCTGTCACACTATGGAAATTCCATAATGAAGTCATCTTTGCGTCTTACGGTTTCCCCTTCCCCCTGTTGTGTAACGTAAAGGCAACCTATCTATCCTTATCTGTCTATACTTTGTTCATGAAAAACTTAACTAAAGAAAAACCTAGACTACTACTACTACTGGGTTTGGGAGCGCCTGTTATAACAGATGCATAGGTTCTTACCTCACGTCTTACCGCTCCCCCGCTACTAGCCTATTACTAAACTTCATAAGGAAATTCTATTTTTCCTACCTTACAAAACAACTCCTCGATAATGGCACCAAAATGTTGGGTGTTATAATGCCTAGATTAATTCACCTAATATTTAATTATCGACTAGGGTTGGTAGGCTTCGAGTTGATGCAAAATATATGCGAAGGTAGAGGGGTTCCTAGGGCGTTGTAGAAATATTTTAACAAACAAAAGATCGAAAGATCTTTCAAAATGAAAAACCGAGTCAAACTTCTAAGACTACAACTATTAAAGTGATGTAGAACCAAGACGAAACATCAAACTAAAATAAGATCAAGCTATATTATTTTATTCAACAAATGAGAATACAACCATTACAAGAGCTAACTATTCAAAGAAAGTGTACATTTGGAAATACAAGTACAACAACTAAATAATTTATAAACAAATAACTCCTAACTAAAAAGGATACTATCAACAACTACTTAAAAGGCTATGATGCAAAGGAAACTTAATAAGTCTATTTATGACAAAGTCTATTTAGTGACTTCAAGAGCTAACTATTCAAAGAAAGTGTACATTTGGAAATACAAGTACAACAATTAAATAATTTATAAACAAATAACTCCTAACTAAAAAGGATACTATCAAGAACTACTTAAAAGGCTATGATGCAAAGGAAACTTAATAAGTGAATGGAAAACTAAGTAAGAGAAACAAGTATAAAACTTAATGAAGAAAACTGAATAAGAGAAGCAAATAGAAAACGTTAATAAAGAAACTGAATTCTATCCTACGAGTCTCTGTTGGTAATCATACAATGAAAAATGAAACTATTCCTAAAGATAACACTACTAATCCTAAGTTTACATGCAAATGGATAAATTAGTCCAATAGCATAATTATAAAACAATACAAGAGTGTTTAATAAAAAGGAAATGAGAAACCAATAAAAGAAACAAAACATAACCTAACTCAAAACATGTTTAAACCGAAAGGATACAGCTTTAATAAATGAAAACAATATAACTTTAAGTCTAAATGATGAATAAAGCTGTCATCTAACTATTACAGTCAAACCATATTTAAAAACAAAAGAATCAAAGCTCCAAACAGATTCAAAACTCACTAAAAACGAAATAGTAAGCTGAATAACAGACTGGAAAAATGACTAGATAACAGACTAGACGAATGACTGGACAGACAGACTGAATGAATGACAAAATAGACAGTTCGAATGGCAGTCTGTATACAGAAAACGATAGAAAAAGACCTAAATGATCTAACTATCAGCTGATTTCATGCACCTGTTTATACAATGCATAAAGGAAATAAATAAACCAATTTAATCATCATATTTAACAGTGAAATAAACAAATACAAATACATGAAAATAAGAAAATCATTTCATATTCATAAACAAACTAGAATTTAAATTGCATAAACTTATAACAGGAAAGAAATAAATAGAACTTAATCTATTTAAATTGATAAAAACAATCTACTCTATCTTCTAATGAACAAAACTAAATAATACGCTGGAAATGAAATCACAGAAACAAATGGAAAACAACTATGTGCGCAATCTAACTATTTAATTCTGGAAATAAAATGCATTACAGAAATCAAATGAAATAAACATTTACATTAACTTAATGAAATAAACAAACTAGAAATCGAAATTGAATTAGCCACAAAGAAAAATAATGAAAACAACAAAAGGAAACCTCTCACTGATGAGGGGCCCTCTTAGCAATCAGGGGTGACTCCTGGCTAGTGCTTACTCAAACGAAATCATAAACAACAACACATACAACACTTTATTAAAATGATGGAACAGAGTTACAAAACTCTCCAAAAACTACTGTTTAACAAATGAAAATGAACCACTAACCAACACTCACGCAGAGGCTCGTATTGATATTTTTTACAAGAGCAAGTCGTCCCTTTAGTGGTCGACTGCTCTCTATATTTAGCCAACCATAATGGCTTATAATAAATCTCAGGCCAATACATAGGCATATCCCTTCTTCGGCGTAAGTCTGGTTTTCTTCAGTGCGAATGTGGCACATAGGCTCCTCTTTTATCGTGGCAATGGCATGGTGTTGAGCGCAAGCACCATACACGGTAGGTATTCTAGAATGGAGACATTCCATTATCCAAATGCGTGGATGATAAGCATATGTAATGTCGAGCAGTGGTAGCATGAGGGCGATCTTCTAGAACAAAAGCTTCTCCATGAACCGAACGCGTGGACAGTAGGCCGTTTGCATAACTGTTTCAACATTAAATGCTTTAATAGGTTATGGACAGCGCGCAGCCTGATTAACGAGCTGGAAAAAAAGCTGGACAACGAGCTGCGCGATGAGCTGGACGATGAGTTGTGTGATGAGCTGGACGATGAGCTGCGCGATGAGCTGGACGATGATCTAAACGATGAGCTGCACGATGAGTTGCATAAAGATTGCGCAGATCGGGATGAATGGTAAGCTGAATGCGTTTTGTTTATAAATTCCCCCAAACATACTACATAACCTGCAAATAAATACACATATTAATTAATATATCAAATATGCTTTAAATAATATAGATTTGAGTCAATAAAGTCATAAAAATGATATTAATAACCAAAGTTGGATAAACATTAAATTTGTTCTTACCTTATGTTGAATAACGATCTGCATGACATAAACTAGGCAAAAACATAACAAAACATGTATTTAAATGTGTAATTTGAATGCCAAAAATGATAGCAAAATGAGGCTCAACGTACCCCCAAACTGACGAAATGCCAAGTCCCACTGAGCAAAAGAAAGATAATTTTAGGAAGAGGGTAATTTAAACCTAAGTCTTATAACATATCTTTCATATCAAACAACTCTATAGAAGTAATGATAGTGAAAAATTATGGGCTAACAAGAAGTTTAATCTGGTTAAGAGATCATGCTATCATTGCGAACTTCAAGATGTGTGCATATGCATGAATGAGTGAATTCATTGTAATTATGCCAACCATATTCAAAGTAAACTTTGGATATGTTGAACATATGACACAAAGGGGTATCATTAGAGGAATTTTGGGGTTTAAAATGGGCCTCCTAAGGAAAATAATAAAATAATAGTTAAAATAATAAAATAATAGTTAAAATAATAAAATAATATTGATTAATTTTGGAGGAAGAAAGAAAAAAACTACTTTTTGTGTGTATTTTTCAAATATCTCCCTGTGTTTTTACTCAAATTTCGATCGAGAGAGCTCGTTGGATGTAGAATTTGATTCTGCATCCAATGAGTACCCACACTACATACTTTTGACGGACCCTGCTACCCCAAAAACAAGAAATACCTGAAAAAATGTGATGACATCATCATCACGTTTTTTCAGGTATTTTTCTTGTTTTTGGGGTAGCGGGGTCCGTCAAAAGTATGCAGTGTGGGTACTCGTTGGATGCAGAATCAAATTACGCATCCAACAAGCTCTCCCGATTGAAATTTGAGTAAAAACACAATGAGATATGTCGAAAATACGAACACAAAAAGTAGTTTTTTTTAATGACAAATATGCCAATTCAACCATTATGGTTGACTTATTTTATTGAAATTCTATTGGTTCTTGAATTCCAACTCACAAAAACTTATTTTGGCACGTTTTCTTATAAGGCCCATTTTAGACCCCAAATTTCCTCTAATGAAATTGTATTTATGATAAGATTAATCTATAAGAAAATCAATCATTTGATAGTTTTCATTCATGATTGGGTAAAAGGATAGGGTTACTAACAGTGAAATGAAAAAAACTTTTAAGGTCAAAGCATTCACATGGAGGTAAAAACTATTTGCCAAAAAACAAAATTTGGTTAGCAAATTTTAATCTTCAGTGTTGTAATATCAACAAGTTTTATTAGATCATCATTTGGTATTTCATTGGATTATCCCTTGATCCTTCATATACTCCTTCATATTGATTTTCTGTAAAAATATGCTCCATGCTATAAATTCCACTGATCCTGAAAAAAACTTATCATTTTGTTAGAGATAAACAGTTTTGTCCTAAATAATAATAGATAAAAGCAGGTGAATCTCCCTAATCCTCCCCCAAACCAAAGATATGGTGTGTCCCCAAGCCATACAAGAGAGAAGAATAGATTGTTCTGGATAATAAAAAGTACTAGCATGCTGTTTTATTATTTTGTAAAAAGAAAAACTAACTAGTAAATGGAAATGATTTAGATATGTATAATCATGAAAAATAGAACAGTGCTTAGAAATACCACTTGAATGTTGAAAATATAACTGAAAAAATGCCATAGAAAAAGCTAGTCATCCATGCCTAATTTAAAGATATCTTATCATCATAGGATATTTTTAAGTTTACCTCGGAGTGTGTGAGATTTATAGCTATAGGTCCCATTTCTAAGATAATGACATCTTAGATATATGCGTAATTAGATGGGTGGGGCAAAGTCAACTTAGAGCCATTCTCAAATGACATTATAAACAATTGGCCATGACATAATTTTTTTGAATTTTTTTATTATTATATACTATCACTATTTGACGAACTATGTGTATAGTGGTGCATTAACCAGATCTCATTTACCAGATATTGCCCCACTGCCAGTAGGCCTGTTCAGTACCTCGGTAGGTTTATCTTGGTACCATGCAAGCATAGCCCCGATGCCAGCGAGCCTGTTCAGTACCCCGACGGGTTTACTTGCATTTATCGAGCTTCCTGTTATAAGGTTTTTACTCAGCATTGACCTGCTACCAGCGAGCCTGTTCAGTACCTCGACGGGTTTGCCTTTAAATATATGGAAGTCGATTGGTACTATAGCGTGTTAAGTCCTTCTAAACACATAATTCAATTTTGTAAAATAAACTTATAAGTAATTTCATAATGGACTTAATCATAGATCGTGTCAAAAGAGAATAACTGAAAATTGTTCTTTGAACTTAGAGTCCTTCTTCTTCATAAAATATAAGTAATGTTCCCCACAAGCAAAAATTCCACTTTACTCCCGAGTTATCACAAAAATACTTAAGAAACAAGTTTTGATAACAAGTATAGGATGAACTAGTAATCCATATGTGTAAGATGAGATTGTGAAAATTATGATAATGAAAGTAGGTCTGTCAAGCAACTGTTCAAAAGAATAAATCAGAAGTATACATGTCTGAATCAAAACACCAAAACTATCTGAATCATAAAAGAAACGGTAAGAATGATGTACAAGGAATTATTTTAATTGTCACTATAAGCTGTAATTTTCAAAAGTACCCCATGAAAAGTTAAGATACCTTATAAGTGTTTTAGTGTACTTCTGCATTCCAAATAATACTCCATGTGCTGCTTATAGATAAAATTCTTGTAATTGGACTGCAAAACCACTTGTTAGATGATTCATATTTATTCATAAAAAGAAAAAGAGTCTCCTGCAAACAATTTATTAGAAATGACTCTTATTTATTCTAAAGAAACAAAAATATATTTACATAATATCCTATTCTACTCAAAGAAAGAAAACAATTCAATTATATGGATTCTTCCAATGTAACCAGATTCGAAACAAAATTAAAAATATACCTTTATCCACATACAAGAAAAATATTACAGTGATTGTCTGGATATGAAGAACCAAGCAAATCGTTTGATTTAGCAACAATAAGGATTGAAGGGGAGGATGGTACCGTGGCTTGGTTGCCTCTTGGAACCATATTTCAATGTGACTTATGTATTCTGGATTCTCTCCTTCATTTTTTATGTCACAAGGTCTTTCATTAAATCCTAGAATGCGTACAGAGTCTGAGTTTGGTTATGGGGAATATTCAGGTTCTAATGTTTGTCCCTCATCAAATGAGATGCATTCTATCTCGATCTTATATTCTTGTGGAAAAGGACAAGTAGAAACTTGATTTTCTTCCGTATTGTCTATGACTCCTAGATCTATAACCTCTCCATATCTTGTATGAATTTCTTGCAGTAATGTTGGTGAGGTAGGCAAGGTGGATAAATGTTGCAGTTCAACACTGTAAACATATTGTACTGCTTTATTATTGTTAGAATGTGGAATGGATTGAATAGGAATGTGTGTAGGGAATATATGAAGTTTATGAGAAGGTGATTGTGGTAGGTATAGTTGATTGGCTTGTGTAGTTGATCCTCCATGGAAAATGGGATATTGTTGAAAATCTTGTGGAAAAGGAAGTGTTGCATAATAAGAGAGAGTGTCCCTATGATCATCAGATGGGATAGAAAGGATTTGTGAACAAGGTTGATAGGGGTTAATATAAGGCTAAGAGGAGGGTATATTCTTACTAATCTTGAATTTTCCTCTTGAATACCTTCTACATAATTCACAAACATCATCATATGATAACTGAAATACATCACTTGTTCCCATCAGATTTAAAATTTCTAAATATTCATTTTTTATGCCTTTGAGTAAATTTTTTTTCAAGTTATCCTTCCCTGACTGTCTTAGTTTTGACCGCTGAAGAATTTATTGAAAGCGTTCGACGTAATTTTCCAAAGTTTCTTCTTCTTCTTGTGTTATTTCAAAGATGTCCTCATTGACGCTGTAATAATCTTGGTATCGTTTCAAGAGCATATGTTTTATGTCTTCCCAACTTTGAATGCAATTCCCACCTAGGCTCATGAACCATCGGAGGACTGCTCCTTTCAAAGTAAGAAAGAAAAAATTCATATTTTGAACATGATATGCTCTACAAAGCATTTCCAATTGAAATAAAAATTCATCGGGGTCTTCATTCTCTAGTCTATGAAATTTTTGTAAAATGGATGGGGGAACGTAATATATTTGTGCCATTCCTCCTGGATCTCTAATAGGGAATTCAAACGTAACAACTTCTTCATCATTATCTCCTACCATATCTTCCCACAACATAGGTGGTTATTCATGTATTTATATTGAGGTTCCTCTTTCGAATGTTCCTGTTAGTTTGTTAGCAGGGTGGGTGGCACTTACAATACCACTGAGCGATTTAATTGTAAAATAAGTTCTACACTCACATATGAGTAAATTGTACGATAGTAAATTACCTAAAGGAACATGTACATCAAATTGAACTTATGAAAAAGTAAACTACCTACGTCTGCGAAAAGAAAAGTACACTTAAGGGAAATAAATGAAACTTTGCGTAAAGTAAACACACTTGTTCGAAAAAGGAACAAAAATGATTTTGGGCAACCCACTAAAGTGGATGCATTAGGCTGTCACACTGTGGAAATTCCATAATGAAGTCATCTTTGCGTCTTACCGTTTCCCCTTCCCCTTGCTGTGTAAGGTAAAGGCAACCTATCTATCCTTATCTATCTAGACTTTGTTCATGAAAAAGTAAACTAAAGAAAAACCTAGACTACTACAACTATTGGGTTTGGGAGTGCCTATTATAACAGATGTGCAGGTTCTTACCTCTCGTCTTACTGCACCCCCACTACCAGCCTATTACTAAACTTCATAAGGAAATTCTGTTTTTCCTACCTTATAGAACAACTCCCCGGCAATGGCACCAAAATGTTGGGTGTTATAATGCCTAGATTAATTCACCTAATATTTAATTATTGACCGGGGTTGGTAGGCTTCAAGTTGATGCAAAATATATGCGAAGGTAGAGGGGTTCCTAGGGCGTTGTAGAAATATTTTAACAAACAAAAGATCGAAAGATCTTTCAAAATGAAAAATCGAGTCAAACTTCTAAGACTATAACTATTAAAGTGATTTAGAACCAAGACGAAACATCAAACTAAAATAAGATCAAGCTATATTACTTTATTCAACAAATGAGAATACAATCATTACTTTTTATGACAAAGTCTATTTAGTGACTTCAAGAGCTAACTATTCAAAGAAAGTGTACATTTGGAAATACAAGTACAAGAACTAAATAAATTATAAACAAATAACTCCTAACTAAAAAGGATACTATCAACAACTACTTAAAAGGCTATGATGCAAAGGAAACTTAAATAAGTGAATGGAAAACTAAGGAAGAGAAACAAGTAGAAAACTTAATAAAGAAAACTGAATAAGAGAAGCAAATAGAAAACTTTAATAAAGAAACTGAATTCTATCCTACGAGTCTCTGTTGGTAATCATATAGTAAAAAATCAAACTATTCCTAAAGATAACACTACTAATCCTATGTTTACATGCAAATGGATAAATTAGTCCAAAAGCATAATTATAAAACACTACAAGAGTGTTTAATAAAAAGGAAATGAGAAACAAATAAAAGAAACAAAACATAACCTAACTCAAAACATGTTTAAAGTGAAAGGATAAAGCTTTAATAAATGAAAACAATATAACTTTAAGTCTAAATGATCAATAAAACTATCATCTAACTATTACAGTCAAAGCATATTTAAAAACCAAAGAATCAAATCCTCAAACAGATTCAAAACTCATTAAAAACGAAAGAGTAAGCTAAATAACAGACTGGACAAATGACTGGATAAAAGACTGGACAGACAGACTGAATGAAAGACAGAACAGACAGTTCGAATTGCAGCCGGTATACAGAAAAAGGTAGAAAAAGACCTAAATGATCTAATTATCAATTGATTTCGTGCACCTGTTTATACAATGCATAAAGGAAATAAATAAACCTATTTAATCATCATATTTAAGAGTGAAATAAACAAATACAAATAGATGAAAATAAGAAAATAATTGCATATTAATAAACAAACTAGAATTTAATTTGCATAAACTTATAACAGGAAAGAAATAAACAGAACTTAATCTATTTAAATTGATAAAAACAATCTACTCTATCTTCTTATGAACAAAACTAAATAATAAGCTAGAAATGAAATGACAGAAACAAATGGAAAACAACTATGTGCGCAATCTAACTATTTAATTCTGGAAATAAAATGCATTACAGAAAGCAAATGAAATAAACATTTACAGTAACTTAATGAAATAAGCAAACTAGAAATCGAAACTGAATTAGCCACAAAGAAAAATAATGAAAACAACAAAAGAAAACCTCTAGTTGATGAGGGGCCCTCTCAGCAATCAGGGGTGACTCCTGGCTAGAGCTTACTCAAACAGAATCATAAACAACAACACATACAACTCTTTATTAAAATGATGGAACATAGTTACAAAACTCTCCAAAAACGACTGTTTAACAAATGAAAATGAACCACTAACCAACACTCACGCAGAGGCTGGTATTTATATTTTTTACAAGAGCAAGTCGTCCCTTTAATGGTCGACTGCTCACTATATTTAGCCAACCATAATGGCTTATAATAAATCTCAGGCCAATGCATAGGCATATCCCTTCTTTGGCATAAGTCTGGTTTTCTTTAGTGCGAACGTGGCACAGAGGCTCCTCTTTTATCGTGGCAATGGCGTGGTGTTGAGCGCAAGCACCATACACGGTAGGTATTCTAGAATGGAGACATTCCATTATCCAAACGCGTAGATGATAAGCATATGTAATGTCGAGCAGTGGTAGCATGAGGGCGATATTCTAGAACAAAAGCTTCTGCATCAACCGAATGTGTGGACAGCAGGCCGTTTGCAGAACTGTTTCAACATTAAATGCCTGAAATCGGTTATCGACAGCGCGCAGCCTGATTAACGAGCTGGACAGAAAGATGGACAGTGAGCTGCGCGATGAACTGGACGATGAGTTGCATGATGAGCCGGACGATGAGCTGCGCGATGAGCTGCATAACGATTGCACAGATCGGGATGAATGGTAAGCTGAACGCATTTTGTTTATAAATTCACCCAAACATACTACATAACCTGCAAAAAAATACACATATTAATTAATATATTAAATATGCTTTAAACAATATAGATTTGAGTCAATAAAGTCATAAAAATGATATTAATAACCGAAGTTGGATAAACATTAAATTTCTTCTTACCATATGCTGAATAACGATCTACATTCAACATAAATTAGGCCAAAACATAACAACACATGTATTTAAATGTGTAATTTGAATGACAAAAATGATAGCAAAATGAGGCTCAACATACCCCCAAAATGGAGAAATGCCAGGTCCCACTGAGCAAAAGAAAGATAATTTTAGGAAGAGGGTAATTTAAACTTCAGTCTTATAACATATCTTTCATATCATACAGCTCTACAGAAGTAATGATAGTGAAAAGTTATGGGCTAACAAGAAGTTTAATCTGGTTAAGAGATCATGCTATCATTGCGAACTTCAAGATGTGTGCATATGCATGAATGAGTGAATTCATTGTAATTATGCCAATCATATCCAAAGTAAACTTTGGATAGGTTGAACATATGACACAGAGGGGTATAAATTGTATTTATGATAAGATTAATCTATACGAAAATCAATCATTTGATAGTTTTCATGCATGATTGGGTAAAAGGACAGGGTTACTAACAATCAAATGAAAAAAACTTTTAAGGTCAAAGCATTCACATGGAGGTAAAAACTATTTGCCAAAAAACAAAATTTGGTTAGCTAATTTTAATTATCAGTGTTGTAATATCACCAAGTTTTATTAGATCATCATTTGGTATTTCATTGGATTATCCCTCGATTCTTCATATGCTCCTTCATATTGATTTTCTGTAAAAATATGCTCCATGCTATAAATTTCACTGATCCTGAAAAACACTTATCATTTTGTTAGAGATAAACAGTTTTGTCCTAAATAATAATAGATAAAAGCAGACGAATCTCCCTAATCCTCCCCCAAACCAAAGATATGGTGTGTCCCCAAGCCATACAAGAGAGAAGAATAGATTGTTCTGGATAATAAAAAGTACTAGCATGCTGTTTTATTATTTTGTAAAAAGAAAAACTAACTAGTAAATGGAAATGATTCAGGTATGTATAATTATGAAAAATAGAACAATGCTTAGAAAGACCACTTGAATGTTGATAATATAACTGAAAGAATGCCGTAGGAAAAGCTAGCCATCCACGCCTAATTTAAAGATATCTTGTCATCATATGATATTTGTAAGTTTACCTCGGAGTGTGTGAGATTTACAGCTATAGGTCCCATTTCTAAGATAATGACATCTTAGATATATGCGGAATTAGAAGGCTGGGGCAAAGTCAACTTAGAGCCATTCTCAAATGACATTATAAACAATTGGCCATGACATAATTTTTGTGATTTTTTTATTATTATATATTATCACTATTTGACGAACTATGTGTATAGTGGTGCATTAACCAGATCTCATTTACCAGATATTGCCCCACTGCCAGCAGGCCTGTTTAGTTCCCCGACGGGTTTATCTTGGTACCATGCAAGAATAACCCCGGTGCCAGCGAGCCTGTTTAGTACCCCGACGAGTTTACTTGCATTTATCGAGATTCATGTTATAAGGTTTTTACTCAACATTGACCCGCTGTCAGCGAGCTTGTTCAGTACTCGGGCGGGTTTGCCTTTAAATATATGGAAGTCGATTAGTACTAAAGCGTGTTAAGTCCTTCTAAACACATAATTCAATTTTGTAAAATAAACTGATAAGTAATTTCATAATGGCCTTAATCATAGATCGTGTCAAAAGAGAATAACTGAAAATTGTTCTTTGAACTTAGAGTCCTTCTTCTTCATAAAAGATAAGTAATGTTCCCCACAAGCAAAAATTCCACTTTACTCCCGAGTTATCACAAAAATACTTAAGAAACAAGTTTTGATAACAAGTATAGAATGAACTAGTAATCCATAGGTGTAAGATCAGATTGTGAAAATTATGATAATGAAAGTGGGTTTGTCAAGCAGTTGTTCAAAAGAATTAATCAGAAATATACATGTCTGAATAGAAACACCAAAACTATCTGAATCATAAGAGAAATGGTTAAGAATGATATACAAGGAATTATTTTAATTGTTACTATAAGCTGTAATTTTCAAAAGTACCCCATGAAAAGTTAAGATACCTTATAAGTGTTTTAGTGTACTTCTGTATTCCAAATAATACTCCATGTGCTGCTTATAGATAAAATTCTTGTAATAAGACTGCAAAACCACTTGTTAGATGATTTATATTTTTTCATAAAAAGAAAAAGAGTCTCCTGCAAACAATTTATTAGAAATGACTCTTATTTATTCTAAAGAAACAAAAATATATTTACATAATATCCTATTCTACTCAGAAAGAAAGAAAACAATTCAAGTATATGAATTCTTCCAATGTAACCAGGTTCGAGATAAAATTAAAAATATACCTTTATCCACATACAAGAAAAATATTACAGTGATTGTCTGGATATGAAGAACCAAGCAAATCGTTTGATTTAGAAACAATAATCATTGAAGGAGAGGATGGTACCGTGGCTTGCTTGCCTCTTGGAACCATATTTCAATGGGACTTATGTATTCTGGATTCTCTCCTTCATTTGTTATGTCACAATGTCTTTCATTAAACCCTATATGCGTACATAATCTGAGTTTGGTGATGGGGAATATTCAGGTTCTAATGTTTGTCCCTCATCAAATGAGATGCATTCTATCTCGATCTTATCTTCTTGTGGAAAAGGCCAAGTAGAAACTTCATTTTCTTCCGTATTGTCTATGACTCCTAGATCTATAACCTCTCCATATCTTGTATGAATTTCTTGCAGTAATGTTGGTGAGGTAGGTAAGGTGGATAAATGTTGCAGTTCAACATTGTAAGCATATTGTCCTACTTTATTATTGTTAGAATATGGAATGGATTGAACATGAATGTGTGTAGGGAATAGAGGAATTTTATGAGAAGGTGATTGTGGCAGGTGCAGTTGATTGGCTTGTGTAGTTGATCCTCCCTGGAAAATGGGATATTGTTGAAAATCTTGTGGAAAAGGAAGTTTTGCATCATAAGAGAGAGTGTCCCTATGATCATCAGATGGGACAGAAAGGATTTGTGAACAAGGTTGATAGGGGTTAAAAGATAAGGCTAAGAGGAGGGTCTATTCTTACGAATCTTGAATTTTCCTCTTGAATACCTTCTACATAATTCCCAAACATCATCATATGATAACTGAAATACATCACCTATTCCCATCAGATTTAAAATTTCTAAATATTCATTTTTTATGCCTTTGAGTAATTTTTTTTTCAAGGTATCCTTCCCTGACTGTCTTAGTTTTGATCTCTGAAGGTTGTATTGAAAGCATTCGACATAATTTTTCAAAGTTTCTTCTTCTTCCTGTGTTATTTCAAAGATGTACTCATTGACCCTGTAATAATCTTGGTATCTTTTCAAGAACACATGTTTCATGTCTTCCGAAGTTTGAACGCAATTCCCACCTAGGCTCATGAACCATCGGAGGGCTGCTCCTTTCAAAGTAAGCGAGAAAAAAATTCAGATTTTGAACATTATATGCTCTACAAAGCATTTCCAATTGAAATAAAAATTCATCGGGGTCTTCATTCTCTAGTATGTGAAATTATGGTAAAATGGATGGGGGAACGTACTGTATTTGTGCCATTCCTCCTGGATCTCTATTAGGGAATTTGAACGTAACAACTTCTTCATCCTTATGTCCTACCATATCTTCCCACAACATAGGTGGTTATTCATGTATTTATATTGAGGTTCCTCTTTCGAATGTTCCTGTTAGTTTGTTAGCAGGGTGGGTTGCACTTACAACATCACTAAGTGCTTTAATTGTAAAATAAGTTCTACACTCGCATACAAGTAAATTGTACGAAAGTAAATTACCTAAAGGCACATGTACATCAAATTGAACTTATGAAAAAGTAAACTACGTACGTTTGCGAAAAGAAAAGTACGCTTAAGGGAAATAAATGAAACTTTGCGTAAAGTAAGCGCACTTGTGTGAAAAAGGAACAACAAGGATTTGGGGCAACCCACTAAAGTGGATGTGTCAGGCTGTCACACTATGGAAATTCCGTAGTGAAGTCGTCTTTGCATCTTCCCGTTTCCCCTTCCCCTTGTTGTGTAACGTAAAGGCAACCTATCTATCCTTATCTATCTAGACTTTGTTTATGAAAAACTAAACTAAAGAAAAACCTAGACTACTACTACTGCTGGGTTTAGGGGCACCTGTTATAAGAGATGCGCAGGTTCTTACATCTCATCTTACCTCTTCCCTGCTACCAGCCTATTACTAAACTTCATAAGGAAATTCTATTTTTCTACCTTACAGAGAAACTCCCGAGCAACGACGCCAAAATGTTGGGTGTTATAATGCCTAGATTAATTTACCTAATATTTAATTATTGACCGGGATTGGTAGGCTTCGAGTTGATGCAAAATATATGCGAAGGTAGAGGGGTTTCCTAGGGCGTTGTAGAAATATTTAACAAACAAAAGATCGAAACATCTTTCAAAATGAAAAACCGAGTCAAACTTCTAAGACTACAACTATTAAAGTGATTTAGAACCAAGACAAAACATCAAACTAAAATAAGATCAAGCTATATTACTTTATTCAACAAATGAGAATACAATCATTATTTTTTTATGACAAAGTCTATTTAGTGACTTCAAGGGCTAACTATTCAAAGAAAGTGTACATTTGGAAATACAATTACAACAACTAAATAATTTATAAACAAATAACTCCGAACTAAAGAGGATACTATCAACAACTACTTAAAAGGCTATGATGCAAAGGAAACTTAAATAAGTGAATGGAAAACTAAGTAAGAGAAACAAGTAGAAAACTTAATAAAGAAAACTGAATAAGAGAAGCAAATAGAAGACTTTAATAAAGAAACTGAATTCTATCCTACGAGTCTCTGTTGGTAATCATACAATGAAAAATGAAACTATTCCTAAAGATAACACTACTAATCCTAAGTTTACATGCAAATGGATAACTTAGTCCAAAAGCATAATTATAAAACAATACAAGAGTGTTTAATAAAAAGGAATCAGAAACAAATAAAAGAAACAAAACATAACCTAACTCAAAACATGTTTAAATTGAAAGGATAAAGCTTTAATAAATGAAAACAATATAACTTTAAGTCTAAATGATCAATAAAACTGTCATCTAACTATTACAATTAAAGCATATTTAAAAACCAAAGAATCAAAGCTTCAAACAGATTCAAAACTCATTAAAAACATTAAAAATGAAACAGTAAGTTGAATAATAAACTGGACGAATGACTGGATAACAGACTGGATGGATGACTCGATAGACAAACTGAATGAAAGACGAAACAGACAGTCCCAATGGTAGTCTGCATACAGAAAACGATAGAAAAAGACCTAAATGATCTAAGTATCAACTGATTTCTTGCACATGTTTATACAATGCATAAAGGAAATAAATAAACCTATTTAATCATCATATTTAACAGTGAAATAAACAAATACAAATACATGAAAATAAGAAAATCATTGCATATTAATAAACAAACTAGAATTTAAATTGCATAAACTTATAACATGAAAGAAATAGACATAATTTAATCTATTTAAATTGAAACAATCTACTCTATCTTCTTATGAACAAAACTAAATAATAAGCTGGAAATGAAATGACAGAAACAAATGGAAAACAACTATGCGTACAATCTAACTATTTAATTCTGGAAATAAAATGCATTACAGAAAGCAAATTTAATAAACATTTACAGTAACTTAACGAAATAAAAAAACTAGAAATCGAAACTAAATTAGCTACAAAGAAAAATAATGAAAACAACAAAAGAAAACCTCTGGTTGATGAGGGGCCCTCTCAGCAATTAGGGGTGACTCCTAGATAGCGCTTACTCAAATGGAATCATAAACAACAACACATACAAATATTTATTAAAATGATGGAACAAAGTTACAAAACTCTCCAAAAACGACTGTTTAACAAATGAAAATGAACCACTAACCAACACTCACACAGAGGCTGGTATTTATATTTTTAACAAGAGATTGAGCAAGTCATCCCTTTAGTGGTCAACTGCTCTCTATATTTAGCCAATCATAATGGCTTATAATAAATCTCAGGCCAACGCATAGGAATATCCCTTCTTTGGCGTAAGTCTAGTTTTCTTTAGTGAGAACGTGGCACATAGGCTCCTCTTTTATCGTGGCGGTGGCGTGGTGTTGAGCGCAAGCACCATACATAGTAGGTATTCTAGAATGGAGATGTTCCATTATCCAAATGCATGGATGATAAGCATATGTAATGTCGAGCAGTGGCAGCATGAGGGCGATCCTCTAGAATAGAAGCTTCTCCATCTACCAAACGTGTGGACATCAGGCTGTTTGCAGAATTGTTTCAACATTAAATGCCTGGAATCAGCTATGGACAGTGCGCAGCTTGATTAATGAGCTGGACAGCAAGCTGCGCGATGAGATGGACAATGAGCTACATGATGAGCTGGACGATGAGCTAGATGATGAGCTGTGTGATGAGCTAGATGATGAGCTGCATAACGATTGTGCAAATCGGGTTGGATGGTAAACTGAACGCATTTTGTTTATAAATTCGCCCAAACATACTACATAGCCTTCAAACAAATACACATATTAATTAATATATCAAATATGCTTTAAATAATGTAGATTTGAGTCAATAAAGTCATAAAAATGATATTAATAACCAAAGTTGGATAAACATTAAATTTGTTCTTACCTTATGCTGAATAACGATCTGCATGACATAAATTAGGCCAAAACATGTATTTAAATGCGTAATTTGAATGCCAAAAATGATAGCAAAATAAGGCTCAACAAACTCCCAAGCAGGTTTGGGATAAGCTTGCTTCCTTATTTGACAAGCAGGATGATCCGAGGATCTATCAGCTCAAGAATGAGTTGATTTCTCTTCATCCAGCCAGTTTTGAAACACTAAATGACTTCTTCACCAAATTCAAGAATCTAGTGTTCCAGTTGAAGCTGTGCAAGGTTGAGAAGGAGGATGATCAACTCATCCTTGCCATTCTCTCAAAAATTGGTGCAAACTATCCAGTATTTGTATCAAAATTTCATTCAGTGAAGCTCACTACTCCAAATTGGAGGATGCCTACTCTAAAATCTTTCTTTGAATCTCTCACTCAGGAGCATTACAAGTTGATCCAAATGGGGATCATTTGATCTTCCAGAGATCAAGCACTGGTTGTTGGAGGACCAAAGGTAGCGAATGATAAAGGGAAGCAAAAGGATGAGTCTCCTGTAGAGAAAGAGCAATCAAATGAGCCTTCAGGTTCGAAGAGAAGCAAGAAGAATGACAAAGGAAAGACACTTGTTCTTACTGTGGAAGGGGCTTTCATCCAGAAAGCTCTTGTATGAGAAGAAAAATTGATGAGATGGCTCTTCTTCTAAAGAAACATAATATTACTGTACCTACTAGCACAAGGAAGGTTGACAATAGAGAAACTGAAGAACATGAAGAGACATGCCATGCAATGAAGGCCACCTGCTCAAGTGACACATGCCTTCCTCATTGATTCTAGAGCTTCCAATCATATGGATGCATATAGAGAATCATTCTCTTCCTTGCAGTCTTTTGATGGTCCTAGTATTAAGATGGGAAATAACCGTAAAGTTCAAGCCAAAGGGAAGGGTTCTATCAAACTTGAACATGGAAAGTTAAAATATGTGCTTTATGTGCCCTCCTTAGCTACAAATATGTTATCTGTATACCAAATGACTCATATTGGCTCTCTAAAGTGAGTGATATTTGGGCCTGAATCAATGGAGATCACATATATCTCTATTGGGAACATCATAGCGAAGGGTGCTGCAAATCATGCCTTCAAGGCATATGAATTCTCACACTTCATGCCATTTTCAGAACCTGTCTACTCTCAGCAGCCACTTACAAGGGAAGGTAAAAACATTTCATCTATTTCTTTTGCAGTTTCCACTAGTATTGCAGATCCGGCTCTATCAGTTTATGAGATTGAGATTCAGGGTTATTCAGATCCAGATCCAGTCCCTACTTCCAAACTGGAAGCGAGGAAGAGTACTGGAAATCCATCTGACACTCGAAATACTAAGAACCTTGCGCTATGTCATACAATCTTACCTCCTTCATAGAGATGCAATAGACTCCCTGTAAGATGTTACATGGAAAGGGCTCAGTCTCACTTCATTCAAAAGAATAGAGTGGATCATACACCTCTTCATCTAGCAAGAGGCAAAGGTTACATTCCTCCTTCCTTCCATCATCATTTTGGGAGAAGAAGGAGAAGTCTACATACCAGGCCCCAGGATACCTATGCACAGAACGTCATGCATGCTGCTTTGCTACATCACATAGATTGCAACAACATATTTTCAAGTTTTTCAAACTTGAATCCTGATTCTATTTGCTTAGTTAGAGTGGGGATTTTTTCCCATGTGGTTTTTTCCCCACCTCATTGTATTGAGCAGTTACTTTACTTTACTTGTTGTAATGGCTGACCTATGGTCTTAGTTACCAGGGACCACATATTGTCCAAGTTAGCATTCAGGGGGGTGTTAGCATTATAATCCTCCCTTGTCCGATTTGGTCACTTATGTCTAAATCAGGAGTCATTTCTAAATCGGGAGTCCTTTTAGTCTATTTTTAGTCACTATCACCATTGGGTCCACTT
Source organism: Pseudotsuga menziesii (assembly GCA_001517045.1). Classification (NCBI taxonomy): domain Eukaryota; kingdom Viridiplantae; phylum Streptophyta; class Pinopsida; order Pinales; family Pinaceae; genus Pseudotsuga; species Pseudotsuga menziesii. The sequence goes on from LPNX010096217.1 coordinate 494,797, forward strand.
GGACTAATTGGGGCACATGTACCAGTTAATAAAGTGTGGGGAACACTAATTAAGGCCAACTGTGACTCATTGCACTTGCATGCATTGGTTTAGGAGCTTCCTATATCAATCCTACAAATTAGGAGCCATTGGGAGTGCCGATACCAACCTCTATTAGTTGAGTTTAGTTGGTGACTAGTCAAGATCAGTTAGGAGTCAGTTACATTCAGTTCTAGTTCCCTACATTGAGTTCTGTTCAGTTAGTGCTAGGATTGCATGGCTGCATGCAGGTGAGCCGCATTTACTCACCTACCTTAGTCAGTTAGACTAGTTAACACTAAATCAGACACTTGAGTTTGGATTTTGAACTTCGATAATGATTTAGACAAGGTCAGTTAACCATTCAGTCAAGTAGAGTCCAACCAATTTGAATTTCCTCACATGGATTCGAATTGCATGTGGCTATTTAGACATTGTACTTCATTGTAATTAATTATCTAATTACTTTTTATTAATGAAAGCATTCACAGTTGCAAGCCATTTTTGCATTGTTTCATTCTTCAATTGCTGAGTAAATTGTATGATCTATATTGTGAGTTGTGTGTTGGTCCACAGATCTATGTGCTCAATTTATACATGTGACTATGGATAATCTGAAGTTTTAATTTTTGGGTTGAAATAAATCAATGGCTAGTTAATTCTAAGAAGAAGCAAATGATTCAAGTATTAAGAATATTGGCTAAGTCAAGGATAAAACTGTGGAAGTTGCAGTCGCAGTAATTCACAGTCTGAAAGAATTAAAAGACTACAACAGAGTTTGAGGCAAGTACAAAATAAATTTGCACGTCATAATTGGATAGGTCACAAAAAAATGACAAGTTGCAATTGATATGTCACGGTTCGAGAGAAGAGAAAATTTAAGTAGATTTTGATGAATTGCAAGCTAAGTCACAATTGATTTGGGAATAAATCGTATGACACAAGAACAAATTGTCAGGTGAAGAGCGAAGAAAGTAAGAAGTGCAATAAAATAAAACTCAGTTAGGGTGGCAGGATGGGGTAAGGAGAGTAAGTTGGTGCTCACTGGAGGTTGGATCCTCCATCTAGTGGAAGCTAGAAAACATAGAAGAAAGTGAGTTGGTGTTTATAGGAGGTTGGAGGCTCCATCCAGTTGAAGCTGGAAAATACTAAAGATAGTGAGTTAGTGTTCACTGGAAGTTCGATCCTCCTTATAGTTGGAGCTAGAAAATAAATTGAATATAATCTTTGAATTATATGAGAAAAGCAGTTTGTGGTTTTCTCCTGTTTGGGTTTCCATGTTAAATCTCTTGTGCATTGTGTATGGTTTATGTGATGACAAATGGCATTGTTGATGATTAATGTTTAAATTATATATAATTAATGTTTGAAATTTAAAAAAAAGTGTGAAATACTGATTCAACCCCCCCTCTCCATTATATCCAATAGAACTATAGGATGAGGGACACTAAACATGTAAAGATTGTGACATTGTATTGGAAAATGAGGTCGTGACTTAGAAAGGCCCTCTTGAACTGTCAAGACGAAAGAAAGGAAATTTTAATGTAGATGAATGAGCTCTAGGAGCAGGTGCATTGGATGGATTCCAAGCTTAATTTACTAGCCAAAGCCACCAAGGGGATAGATGACAAGCTCAATTCGCTAACAAAATCCATCACGGGAATGTTATTCAAGGAAGCGCTCGCACCGGCCCCAAAGGGCTCAAGATCCCAGCGTTAGAGGTGCCCACTATTTCAATTTCATATGATGATCAATCTCCCTAGTTCTTTTCCTATTATTTTTTAATTTTCAACACATGCAATGTTAGTTTTGTTCTTAAATATCTCAACTATCTTAAGCAAATAGATAAATATAGGGGATTTCAAGATTGGTTTTTAAAGACATGACAATGGAATTTTATGGAACAAGGATGAAAACCCCTTGCTTTCTGGTTCTTCTAGTTCCCTAAGTGGTAGCCATCTAATATTTTCTTATTTTAGTACTATAAGATATATAAGATATACTAGCTTACCAAAAAAATAAACAAGTGATTTCTAAAAATTTACAGATATACTAGCTTACCAAAAAAATAAACAAGTGATTTCTAAAAATTTACATTTTATTGAAAAGTGTTTTTTAAAGTATCCTTTAAGGATAGGTTTCAACCTCTTGAAAAAATTGGGAAGAGTTTAATTATGATCACTAAATTACACATCTAACCATTCAATGTTGTATAAGCAAGTCATACATACATACATACATACATACATACATACACACACACACACAT
>LPNX010096217.1:497136-557506 GCA_001517045.1 Pseudotsuga menziesii
TATTAAAAATTTGATTGGACAAAGCCATCAACTAATTTACAAGTATGTCATTGATTACATTTCCTTCATTCCAAAACTACTCAATTTCTGGGATACTACAAATGGAACCTCCTTTCTTATGGACTTTGATGCTTCAACCTAGGTCCTTCATTCAAACTTAGCATTCCTGTGGGAAGTTGGAATCCCCAATTAACTTTAGAATCAACCTTCTTATTCAATTCTCAAAGTATATGAAAAAAGGAAACAGAGTCAAATTCAATCAAAATGAATTGAATCCTTCGCATAGTCCCATTCAAGGAAAAATTGCTGAAATGTTCAATAGTATTTAGAACTTTAATTAGAATTTCTAAATCTCCAAATATTTGTAGATATTTATGTTAGGCTTCCTTCGCCAGCTGACATGATTTTAAAAGAACAAGTATTTCTGCTTGATTATCCGTGCTTTGTCCTATGCCCCAATTGAAACTAGTTTCTAACATTCCTCCAGGATAATACAACAAACCCCTTGCTCCGGCTATCCCTGGATTTCCTTTGGATGCTCCATCGAAAAAAACTGAAACTTTATTTGGACTTTGCCACCATTCTGAAAATTCCTTTTCTGATAGTCTCATTTGCCATTTTTGTTTTATAAAGGGCTTACCAAAATTCTTATGTGGTTTTTCCTACTGCAAAGAACCAATCCATTGATATTCAACTATTGAGGGGTCAATTTTAATTTGATTTCCCACTGCTTCCAGTAGCATAACCTTTGCTTTTGGTGGTACAATTTCTGGATTCATGAATATGTTATTAAAAATTAAATCATTTCTTGCAAGCCAGATTTTCCACCAAATGAATTTTGGAATAACTTGCCAAATTTTACTCCATTCAGAACTGATTGAACCATTTATTGGATATTTGGACTTCCAATTTAAAAATAAATTTATAGTTTCGATTTTCACTGGGCATACATCGGTAAACCTTTAAGGATCAACACCCATGCTTGCTGAGTGAAGACATAATCTATGAGCAAGTGATCTGATGTCTCCGCATCATGATGAAAAAACAACATTTATATGGGTCGTAGAAACCTCTCTTTTCCAGGTTTTCACCAGTCAACGCCTTCCTGTGCATTACCAGCCACGTGAAAAAGTTGACCTTAGGCACATGTGGAGAGCTCCAAACAGATTTCCAGAAATGAACTAGGTGCGTTGAAGGAAGAGTGTTTGAATGTTTTAAGTTGAGTGCGATAAAGGAAGTTTGTTTTGGAGAGAAGAATAGCCTTGTGATGCTGAGTATTTACTCGATTTGCCCCATCCCCAACGGTCCTTTGTTGAGTGATGAATTAGAGATTTTCCTATCAGTTCTATCAGCAACAATTTTTTTTGAGGGTTAAGCCATTTCGACAGTTCAAATTGCCAATCTACACAGTTTCTTTTTTTGTCCCATTTTTAAATAACGACTAATTGTAATAGCCCTTTATTAACAAGCCAAACCTTGATCTATGTGAGAGAGGAATTAGTTGATAATGGAGCATGTCCTTGTATACTATCTTCCCACAAAAAAAAATTCCTTCCATCTCCAGGAATGCGATATAAATGTTTTTGGAAGAATTCCAGTCCTCTTTGGCATAAATTCCAAGTTAAAGATCCCTTGGGAATGTTTACTGACTCAAGGTTTCTCAAAGTTCCTCCCAAGAGGTATTTTTGCCATAATACTTGACTAACCAGATGTTTACGGTCGGAGAAAAGTTGCCACAAAATTTTTCCTCCCATAGCAAAATTTGTCAAACCCGGATATTTAATTTGCAGGCCACCTTCTAACACAGGCCTTTTGACTATGTCCCAGTTAACTAAATGCGGTATGTTTTGATTTCCTTTGCCACCAATCCAAAGGAAATATCGAATAAGTTTGGAGATCTGATCCATAAATTATTTTGGAGCTAGGAGAAGAGAAGATTGATATATTGGAAGAGCTGTCAAAATTGACTTGATCATTATAAGATTCCCTGCCTTCATGAGCCAATGTCCACCCCAAGAAGTAATCTTTGCTTTTATCTTACTAATTACTTCCAACCAAAGAGAAGGTTTGTTTTGTCTTAAGGTTAAAGGAAGACCCAGATATTTGATCTGATCCCAAATGTCATATCCAGGAGATTCTAAAAGATTTGTTAAATTCGAGATAGTTGAATGATTAGTATTCCAACCATACACTTCACTCTTTCTATTCTTAATCAAAGTGCCTGAAATGAGACAAAAGTTTTGCATAATTTCTTTAAAATCTCCTACCATCCTGAGCGAGGCCCCTCCCAAAAGGAGAGAACCATCAACAAAAAGAGCATGGTTGATATAGTCTACCCCTCTTGCAGACTTAATACCCGAAATAATCCCTGCTTCTTTTTCTGTGGATAATTTTCTGCTCATAGATTCAACCATTAGAATATATAGGAACGACGAGAGCGAGCAACCCTGACGAAGACCCCTAGTTGCTTGAAAAAAAATTATCCGTCTCCCATTTATTAAAGGAGCTATCCAAGGTTTATCTGTACGAGCTTTTATCAAATTTACAAATGCTGAGATAAACCCAACTAAGAGAAGAACTTTATAAAGGAAGGACAACCTTACCTTGTCAAAAGCATTTTCCATATCAAGTTTGATTAGCATGCCTTTCTCATGTCTTTGAAAGCTAGATTGCATGGATTCCTGAACTTGGATCACATTATCCAAGATGTGTCTCCCTTTGACAAACCCGCCTTGAAGTGGGGAGATCAACTTTCCTAGCAAAGGTTTGATCCAATTAGCTAAAAGTATAGAAAGGATTTTATAAGAAGCATTGCAAAGAGATATTGGCCGAAATCTTTCAAAAGTTGTGGGATTAACTTCTTTAGGGATTAATGCAAGGAAAGTGGAATTAGTGCATCCTCCAATTTTAGCTTTTAATTGAAAGGATTTGATCGTCCTCAAGAGATATTTCTTAATTACTGTCCAACTCACTCTATAAAATTGAAAAGAGAATCCATCTAGTCTTGGGGCTTTATCTGGCTCCATTGACCAAATAACATCAATGATCTCCTCTTCTGAAAATGGCTCCATGAGTTCTCCATTTGTCTCCTCATTGACCAAAGAGGGAATATTGGATAAAAATTCAGAGTTTAAATCATTATGTTTTAATCCAGTTTCACTAAACAAACCTTGGAAGTGAGTTTCAGCTGCCTGCATTATTTGAGACTGGCCTTTAAAAATTTGCCCATCTAAGGAAGAGATTTTTTGAGATGTGATTGTGAGGGAGTCTTGCTCTATACTTCCTGTGAAAGAATGAAGTATTTCTGTCTCCTGCTTGTAACCAGATGCTACGAGATTTCAATCTCCAGTATTCTTCTTCCTTTCTAAATGCACGAAAGGCGTTGAACTGAGCTTGTTGTTCTTTTTCCAATTTAGCTGGGGTTATCCCTGTTTCATCCATTTCCAAATGGATCTCCTATAATTTTTTTAATGGCTCTATTTTGTCACTGGATGGAGATTTCACAGTTTGTTTAACCGATTCCTTAAGAGCAAGTTTAGTGAATTTTAATTTTTGTTCCCAAACAAACTTTGGCGATCCCGTTACTGGTCGAGACCAAGACTATGTGACTGTATTCATAAAACCTTCACGATCTACCTAGAGTGGGCTGAACTTGAAAGGAATGGGTCCAAGATCTTCTTCCTCTTCAAACTGTAGCAGAATAGGTTTATGATCTAAAGTTAATTTTGAAAGAATGCTATAAGAAATATTTTTTTTCCAAAAAGGAGCTCTGAACCAAGAAGCGATCCATTCTGAAATATTGGCTGCTCCTACTCTGTTATTGGTCCATGTGAATCTGCCTTTCTTTGGCTTAAAGTCAATCGGATCCCAAAATTGGATAGAATTCTCCACTTTTTTTAACATTGGGTCCCTCCCACAGACTACTCCGTTTTTTTCCTTTGGATCCAGTGTGATGTTGAGATCGCCAGCCATAATAATATTTGATGGTACATTTGCATCAACATACTCTGCAAGAGACTTCCAACATTCTTTTTTCTGTTGAAAATTAATAGGAACGTACAAATTAAAAATGGACAGAGAAGTCTTACTTGCTAGGTGCCAGATTTCAGTAAATATCCAATGATGAGTTTTGAAGGAGTTTTCCAAAGAAAATGAATCCTCTCCCCACAATGTTGCACTTCCACCAAATGAACCTCTTGCACTCACTGTAATCCCCACATTCTTCTTCTAGTTCATTTTACTTAATGAGAGGAGACTTGCCTCAACAACCTTTGTCTCTTGGAGCAAAAGGACAATGGGTGAAGCCATTTTTATGAGATCTTTTACAGCTTCAACTTTTGAAGGATTTCCCAGCCCCCCGCAATTCCAAGAGACAATGTGCATTACTTAATTATGACAGAAGGTTGAGGGCATCCCTTTATAGGTCCAATACGTGTACAGGTCTATCCTGAGTATTCCTTCCAATATACATCTCTATTGTGGCTTGACTACCTTGCATCTTCAAGCGTTCAACTTCTTCCTCTCAAACCTTCTTGAGAGTTTTTCGTCATTTTTTAGAGTACCTCTCTAGAGATTCTTCTTAAGATGATTCAGAAGTATCCATGGGTTTATTTTTTTCCATTTCTGCATATGTAGGGGAGGATCAATCAGCAGGTGAACCAGGGTCCTTAACAACTGAAATTTCTTCCCTTATAAGTCCTTGAGATTGTTGGACTTCTCCCTCCTCAATCATTGGAGCTTGTTCTTCGGGATTGCTCAACATTGCAAATTTGTTTTGAGATATAATTTCCTTCTTAACTATCTCCGTTTCATTCTGCTTTTGTCCGGTGGGATTACTGTCCGACCCCATTTCTCATTTTTTCCTTTTAATTTATTGACCTGCTTTTTTTACTCTTTGTCAGCTTCCTCTTCTTCTTTCTTCTTACACGTTATGGAAAAATGACCTTATCCATGACAATTCCTGCATTTGAATGACAATTGTTCATAATCGAGCTCCTGCACATGTGACCATTCTGCTACTGACAATTGAATTGCTTCAAGAAGACCTACCTCCATATCGACCTCTACATATATTCTAGCATAAGAGTATTGATCTCTTCTTTCAATCCTGTCTATGTACTTCCCTAATTTGTTTCCTATGGATTATAAAGACTACGGGTTCCAAAACTGAAGAGGAAGATGTGGAAGTAACTCAAACGGGGACAGCTGAAGGCACATCTTGACACAGATAAAAAACTAGAGTCCAGTTATTCAGATACAACCCTTGAGGGTCAATGAAGTATGGACCATTATGGAAAATTAGATCTCTATCTTCCGAGTTTTCAAACAGGAATACATAGTATCCCTTACCTACCAGATGACTACGTATGCCTGCCGAGATAAGGGGCTTCCAATTCCTCTGAACCCATCCATCAATTGCATTGGGGGATGGCCAGACACCTATAAACTGTCCAATAAGGCCCCGATCTGCAATGTTCATAGTTGTTCGACAAGGATGTTCTGTAGGTAAATGCATCGAAGGTATATTGTCTAATTTCTTGACAAACTTCTACTGAATCGGACTAAGTTTCCTCTTGTTGCTTGCTGCCACCAATCTCCTGAAAGAATCAAGCTCATAGGAGTGGAAGGATCCCCTCCTTCTGCCATAACTCTCAGATTTCTCAATAAAACTCAGGATCTTGAAAAAGGCAACCGCTCTCAACCGAAGCCGAACCAGGGTAAAAATATGCAAGAATCTCTACAGCTCATGTTCAAGAACCAATTCATACTGCAATAGAGGGAAAATCCTTGCTCGATGATAAATCCTCCTCCAAAAACCTACCAAAACTAGCTCGTGATCTCCTTCAAAGACCAACAACCTAAAAAAAATTCAAAAAAGCTCAAGTGCCTTGTTTCTTGGAGCTCCTCCCGCGTCCCATATTGTGGTAAAAAATATATATCTATTACCACCATCAACTTTTTGAATTATTGCACCGAAGAGGCACATTCTACAACCAAGTAAGGGGAGACGTGTAACTCCTTTTGTGCTCATCCTAGAGCTTACACGTGTCCTTATTAAAAAATAATAAAATATTATAAAAAACATGTCAACTTAAATTAGATTTAAAACATTTACAACGAAATCTACATAAAACTATACAAATTAGATAAATTAAAATGCTTCCTCAACTTTTATACTCTAAAAAGAGATTTGAACCTCGAGCAATTTGATTCCTCTTGTTGCTTAGTAAATCCACTTTTAAAATGAATCTATGTTGGTATAAAATAAAATAAAATAAATTCAAATTGCCAAATATTTATTTATACCTCAATATTAAATAAATGTGAAGAATGGTGAAGCAAGACTATGATTAATACTTTCACTTGTGGGTTAAACTTATTCTTTTGCATTATAAATAGTTAAAAAAAATAGAATTATTCTTTCGCATTATAAATGGTTTGTTTGAACGAATTTTATTTATTTATTTACAGAAATGGTTATATTATATTAAAGAGGTGGTATAACCACATAAACAGTACCCAAATACAAAACGTCGTTATGGTAGCGGCAAAGCAGGTCAACCATACTTAGTCACGCCCTTATGGAAGCGACAAAGAAGGTCCAAAACACCCTTACGGTAGCGGCATACAAGCACAGTAAATCTCTGGAAAATATATAAGTTCAGGATACTAGTTCACTAACAGAGACCATTGTAGCCTTTAGAACTAACAACATACATTACTGACATTATATACTACTGAGAGAAAGCAAAACAGATGGTATTCAACAAGACCAGCAAGAGACATCACAGACTGCTTTTAACCAAAGGAATAGCCACGAGCTAATTGTTTTCCCCATAGGGATGGGTTGACGAACCTGAATTTGTGCATTCCAGTTGACCACCCTCAGTGTGAGCTTATCAATATTGACCTCCAGGTCTGCCAATAGCTTGATAACTGCCAATTTCGATTTTTTGATTATGCATTTGAATTCATTCCTCAGAAATGCAAGGTCCCCTTCCACATTTCCCAGACGTCTTCCTCCTTCAGTGTCGATTACATCCACCATGCCTTTCAACTTCTCCACTTCCTCTTTGATGTCATAGTCTAACAATGTCGACAGGGACGACCCCAAATATTAAGAGGAGGCCATAATAACTGCAACAGAGACACCATATATATTGGCCACGTTCAGCGCCAACACCCTCAAATTCCTCCCACAGATTGCCCTATTAACAACCTCAATTCGCTTGCAGACCAGCCATACCAAGGTTCCTCTCCCCTTCTCCTTCCTGGAGTTTATATCTCTACTCCTCACAAACATAAACACCAGACCACCAAGAATCATCATGCTGCTCATTAATTCGTGCATCGCCTCACCTAGATCATGGTAAATCGATGAGACTGTTAACCTCACGTTTGCTTGCTTGAAGTACTCCATCGTACTGAATATAAATGCAGCCTACCGGCATAATAGCCCACACGACGGCACATGTCCACTAACCTCATCACAAGATAGGCACGTGGGAGATGGTGAGTCAGAGCGCCATGGGGACTTCAAGCCCTCAGTCCCGATTTTATGGAAGAGGACAAAAAGCATAAGAGCCATTGATCAGGAGGGAGCTGGTGCTTAGCGAGGTTCCAATGTTTGCCGCTAAGTCCGCTTCTTTGTTGTGGATCCTGAGAATATGGAAAAAAGTCTATTTTGTGAAAGTAACGGGCAAGGGACTGGATCCTTTTTTATCAGTTGACTAAGATGTAGATGATTTGGAAGGGTGCCTTCGACAAGCGCTTGGATAACTATTCTCGAATCACCCAACACTGAAAGCTGTGTAATTCTATTGTTCTTGGCAATCGATAGACCTTGCCAAAGGGCTAAGGCTTTGACAATGTTATTTGACTCCGTACCAGGTCCCCAGGAGAAATTGGTTTCTATTTTTTCGTTCGGGGTGAAGATAACCCCGCCCCCTGCCGCCTTGTGAACGAAAATTAAATGTTAGTTGTAAATGCAAAGTGACATAGTAATGATCTTATTTAAGATTTATTTTTACTTTTTTTCCAAGTTACATGTTTAATTTTTTGCAAATATATATATATATATATANGTATGTATTTGTTTCATTGGATTTTATTATAAAAATGTTTTATTTAATTTTTAAATTGGAAAAAATATACTTTGTATTAATAAGTATATGTCCATCTATTCTATGCAGATAACTAGTGCACATAATATCACAACATGATGGATAACATATAACAGTCCCAAAGTATCAAGTAAGATAGTCCCATATGAGATTAGAATGTTCTAGTGAATAACACATAAAAACCATATCTAATACACAAAAAACAATTGTCAAAATATATAACCTACTATAAGTATATGCATTCTATACTTCTTATGTATAAAGTTTGCATGTATCATAGCTTCAATGAGTTGTTGAAACTGTGTATAGGCGCCTTCGTTTTTCTTGATTTGAGGGATTGGGTTTTCTTGACTTAGTTATGCTCATCCAGTAAGGTATGCAATTAACTGAGGATACTATTTCTCTTTCTAAAAGCAAGGATGGGGTTATTCAAGTTTTTGACAGGAAATTGGACCGAGTAAGGTATGCTAGTGGTTGTAAAAAGACTGTAGGTTTATATGTCTTCTAGTTTTGAGGGACTGATTTTTCTTGATGTGGTTAAGCTCATCCAGTAAATGGAGACGAGTTAGGTTATTATTAAAATATGTATAGGATGAGGATGTCCAACACTAAATTCTGGAGGTATATTTTGAATTTCTGCTTTTGATGTAATTGTATGATACGTAAGAACTGTATGGCTTATAAGGACTCTTAGTCATTTTATTTTATTTAGTAAATATGAGCATGAGTCTTGGAGTGAAGGTCATGAAGTATGTAAATTTGATTTCGGTGTGTGCTTTGAGCACATTCAGTTTGTATAGGTTTTTCAATGAGAAATGAAATACAGTTTTTTCCATAGAAAAAAAGGTGCCTTCATGCACTTGTGACAAAATTGCAAAAAAATTGTTCATTGTTCCAAAATAAAGATACCACGGGTCAGATGAAAACTATGCATAGAATCACAAAAGAACCATCATGTTGTAGACTTGCATGAGATTAAGGGGTGTCGAAGGGTAATTGCAATGTCAGCATCCTATCCATGTCACACGATTATTTAGAAAGATTTGTTTTTTTTTAATAATATATTTGTTTAATTAGATTTTACTATGAGAATGATCTTGATTAGTATTATATTTGCTTCTAAATTTTATTAAGTGATTAACTAAGAATATAGTGAAGTTTTTAAATTTATAGTAAAAAGTAAGTAATGAAAAAGTTTTTCTCTCAGTAAGCTTTTCTTTGATGGGAGACTCTTTGGAGTGGTGCAAATAGTTAAACATAACTCTGCATTATGAAGTTTTCATAGTTATGTAATGATGTATGGCCTTGGGCCAAGTAAACAAAGGAGTTTAGTTTATAAAACAAGATTTAGCAACAAAGCTGCATATTCCTTGCCTTAGGGTTGAAAAGTTGAAGAGAATTGTTGACATGTACTAAAAAAAAATTGAATTGTTGACCTACGCTAAAAATTAAAAACACGACTAGGTTAAAATAGAATAGAAAAATAGGAGGTTAAGTTCAATCTAGGATTGAAAAACTGCCATGAATTGCAAATGCATTTTGGAAAAATCAAACGATAATGGTTATTTTGAACAAACGGTAATCATTGTTTTGGTCCAACTATTGTTAGAAACACAAGGAAAAAGGTGTTCACGACAATAAGAGGGCGGTGAAGAAAAATTTCAGAAAACACATTGATTTCCGAGTAAAAACATAGCATAACAACCTATAATGGTTGTGTAACAATTGTAAAAAACAAACCGAATACGTTATTCCCTACTACAGGCCAGGGAATAAACCAATGATGCTAATGACATGGATATGGGTCAAACAACGGACATAGAGGACGCCTCTAAAAATTCCTACGGTTCTTACTTGCACACTATACGGGTTTTCCCAAAGCCTCTCAACAAATCTTGCTACCAACTGCTTGTAGATTGGGATGTGCCATACCTCTTAATCATATGGTTTACCCTACAAAATTATAGTGGATACTAGCAATGGCCAAGCTTTTCTTACTCTACTGAGACACTTGGTTTGTTGCATTTTAAAAATGTATCATTCACAAATACTCGTGTATATTGTGATGAATATGTGTTGGTTAGTTCTGGTACTGTGCTCTATATTTGTTTGATCAGAACATCCAACATTGAGAAACCCTTTATCAATGCTATTGAGTCGTGGACCCTCTGCAAGGGCATGTATGCAACGGTTAACCCAGGAACAATCTTAAGATGTAAAATGAGAATTAAGTGAACATCTTGAGGCTCACAAGCGGAAAAAGAAATCTCTCTGGGAACCACCTAGCAAAAAAATAATTGTTCCAGTAGACAAATAATCTCTCTACATACAATAAGATCTAACATACCAATGACCTCCAAGTAGACAAATCTACTCCCACCAACATAACAATAAAATCCTAGCAAACAAATTATCTTCCACCAGCTAAATGAGGACGCTGAGAAAGAAAAAAAATTATATTAGTGAAATGGATTTGGAAATAAGCTTAGTTGGGTAAGAGGGCATATGATGCTAATTAGGTGAACATCTTGAACTTTATATGTTTTACCTACGGACATTAAGTATTGCCTACTATAGCTCTATATGTTTTACCTACGAACATAAACTATTGTCTACAACAACTTCGACCTCTTTTGGATACCACAAATTCCTTAGAATAATAAAAATCTTGCAGTGGTTGTAAGTATGACACATGCCATTTCATCAAACAATTTACCAAGGACTTTCCTCTCACTGTTGTCATGCAAATAGTGTGGGTTGTAAATGGCTCAGAATCAGATAACATTCAATTTTATGTCGATTTGTTCCAAGGGAAAACATTACTGGTGTTGTATTTTGCAGAGCTCGAGACACTTAATCCGCCTGTATCGAGATCATTTTACGGAAACCGCAATATGTGAAGCGTAAGATTAATAAAATACAAACATTGAAAACATGAACCCAAGGAAATACTCAAAATCTATATGTAAACCATTCAATAACACTGAAGCACCTTTGGTAGGTTCTAAATTATCTAAACAATGATCTAAAGGCAAGTCTTCCTGTTCCTCCTAGCCAAGTGGTGTTCCATGTTGGTCAATTCCACTGGTTTCTTCCATAGCATTCTGCAAGAGGAAAGCCTTTATAAAATGAAGTTAGTAGATCTGAATTTTAACAGTGTAGTCAAACTCATGGTAGAAATCCATATGACAATTTTCTTTAGAAATAGTAATAGGTTTAGCACCAAAAGATAACAATACAGGCTTTATGAACCTGCATTCTGCCTCTCATAGTGTTATACATAATGTGATTATGCACAACATTAAGAAAGTATCTATTTGAAACGAAAGAAATCCCATCATGACTTGCAATACTACCACTCATTTGATATAATTAATAACCACAAATTAAAGAATATTATAATGTGGCACATTGAAATTAAGAAAAGGAAAAAAAAAATGTCAACTATCAAAATGAAATTCAAATGTGTGAAGGACAATGCATCATTCTTTTTCCAGAATTTGGCGAATCGCAAGGAAGTCTGGCAACTGGCTCATCTCATCATGTTAAATAAATGAAGACTACTGAGAGTTGTTTAGTCTTTACAGTTATCCCTCTATCAGAATTTGGTCCTCTAATTGATTCAATATTTTGTTGTAATTTAGATATTAGAAAAGATTGCTCCATTTTATTATCTAAGTTAATATTCAAAGTAAAATACAAACCATTGTTTACTTGTGGTGAGGCATGTTCTCCATCCTGCTTTACATTTTGAATGTGAGAATCTTCTGCTTTGATTTTTTCATTGCTTGTTGCACTCGATGTACCTGTCGAAGAAATAAAAGGTGGGAACAAGCAAAATTATTTAGTATGATTCTCAAGAACGGTTATGTTGAAGCATTTCGCTGAAAATAAAAACAATTAGGTATGTTAAAGCATTATATCCATACATTTTGTTATTAAGACAAGATTGATGAGACTCATGTCCAATTTGTTTGATCAGTCCCGTTTCCATTTTAAAATTTGTTAGTATACAAATTTAAAGGAAAATCTTTAAAAATAAGATTGAGTGGTATAACTTGAAGGCCTAGTGGCAGAAATGGTCAGAACGATGAATGGTAGTGGAAATTACCTGCAGACACAAGGAGGAACGATAATGTTGACACCCAACCACCTACATAGAGAAAAGAACAAGTACTCAAGATTAATACATAAAGAATAAACCTGAAGAAATTCAAAGGAACCATATAAAAGAAAACTAGTTATACCTGTGTGTGTCAGGTACAATGAACCAGTAAGAGATGGTGAGATACAACCTTGAATTCAAAGGTAAGCCACTTGAGGAGCAACAAAATTATCGTAGTTAAAAATTTGAATGCAAAAAATGAAATCAAAATTCAGTAATAAGGGATAGAACCAAAGGGCATACCTAAGTTGTCAGGTAGAGCCAAGTGATCACAGACTAGCTCAGAGCTTAGGGCCAGAAAGGACAAGACCGCCCATGGGTTTGAATGAATGGGAATCCAAACAAGTCTAGATGAAGCACAACTACATTTTATACCCGATCGATTGTGTGTTACATCTAGAATACATTATACTCGATCGATTGTTTATGTTACAACTAGAAGACATGCAAGTGGCAGATATTTGGATATGTTGTTTATGTTACAACTAGATGACATGAAAGTGCGAGACAATGCATGCAAATATCCACGATCCCGATGCATGCAGATGGCCACACTCCTAGGGTCATTGTAGGGCCAACTTGAAGGTGCACCAGACTTCAAAGATGTTAGGTAGAGAAGTTGTCAGAACTGGGTTGTCAAAAATGATGTCAGAACCACAAGGAAAAAGGAGTTCACGACAATAAGAGGGTGCTGAAGAAAAAGTTAGGAAAACACATTAATTTCCTAGTAAAAGCATAACATAAAAGCCTGTAATGGTTGTGGCACAATTGTCAAAAACCAACCAAATACGCTATTCCCTGCTGAGTAGGGAATAACATAGATGAGCAACAACATAGCAAGACTAATACTCATCTTAATTATAATTCTTCACCAATTAGTTGTAAACATAAATACTTATGACCCAACCATATGGATTCTATCACAGAGGCCACACTTATCAAGGCTATGAAGCCACACGGTAAAAAATCTATGAATTGACTCCAATATTTCTCACTGAGACCAATTATCTTGGCAATGTGTTATAGTATTTGCATGTGGACTATGAATTTCTCCATGAGGCATTATCTACACTAGGCACAAATCCAATATCCATAAGGTTTTTGGTTTATTTTGAGCTATCTTTGTGTTTTTTCAACCAATGTTTTTTGGCCCATTGTAATTTGATCCTCAATTAAAGGATTATGATTGTAATTTAATTTGGGTTAATGGATTAGAGTTTTTGTTTTTGCAAAATATCTAAATATTGTATTGTGAATGGTCATGTTAATACAATGAAGAAGATAAAGGTGTGGTAGTATGTTTTGTTGGTTTTCTCAATTAAGGTGTTTTGAGGTAATTCTTTGTGTATTGTGTATGTGTCATTGTTTTACTTTATGTTTGCTTAAGAAACTATATGCATTGTTTCACTTGAAATGATTTAAAACCTACATTTGCTATCGAAGTATAGCTACTAGCTTAAAGTGGATGCCTTGTTGCTAAGGTTTATCTTATTCTTGATAGAGCAAGTTTATCTTGGATCTATGATAAACTTGTTTTCAGTGGGATCTCTACACAAGTGATTCCTACGTGAAAGAGAATGGTGGACATATCCATAACATAGATTGAGAAATGTAATGATCATAGCTTTTAGTTATGGATGCATGGGTCACTACAGGCCTTGGTGCTATACCTATGGGTATAGTGGTGGTAAACTAGATGAGCTTGGATAGAAAGGAAAGGGTACAATTTGGTTATGCCTTTTGGATTCAGTGTTACTAAATGTCTCAAGAGAAGCTACAACCAAGGATTTATGGGATAATTTAGAGCATTATATCAACCTAAGTCCTTAGTAAACGTAATTTTCCTTTGAAAGAAATCATACCTCCTAAGGACAAGTAATGAAAACTCCACGACAGACATGGAAAGGTCCAGTTATTGCTTAAATACTGAAGCCTTCAAATCCTTCATGGTGTTTTTCATATTCCAAGATTGGCCAAAAACCTATTATCTATTAGTAAACGAGTGATGTGGATGTGTAGGCTATATTTGAAAAGGATACATGAAATATGTTTCAAGGAGCAATGGTGTTGTTAAGGGGAGTTTGAATTGAAACTTTGTACAAGCTAGTGAGAAGCATTATTACTTATGGGTTGAATAATATCATTGTTCCCAATAATGAAATGATAGAACTTCTATTCTTCATGTAGAGAAGACAATGCTTTGGCATTAGAAAAATGGGATGTATTGGAGAGAAGGGATTTCATGCTTTGCATAGTAAATGCATGATTGAAGGTACGCCTAATTGTTCTTTAGATTTTGAAATATGTGGGCATTGCGTATAGGGTAAGCACAATTATTTGAGATTCCTATTTGGTTCTGCAACGACAAAAGGGGTATTGGAGTTGATACACAATGATGTGTTTGGATCTATACATATTCCATATATGGGAGATTCTCTATATCATGTCTCATTTATAGATGATTTCTCTACGAAACCATGGTTGTATTTCCTAAAGAAGAAATTTGAGGTTTTTGAAGAATTCAAAGAGTTTAAGGCTCTTGTACAAAACCAAACAAAGAGGGAAAAATGTTGAGGACTAATAATGGAAGAAAATTACGTGGGAAAAAAAATTGAGTAGTTCTATAATAGTGTGGATAACATGAAAAATTATAGCTCCACAAAAACCTCAATAGAATGGAGTTTTGGAAAATGGATGAATGGTACATTGATGGAAAAGTCCAGAAGTATGATCGATGGTGTAGGAATATAACGAAAAATATGGGTAGAGGGAGTAGATACTACATGTTATCTAATAAACTAATCACCTACATCGACACTAGTTTGTAATACTTCTCAAGAGACATGGACTAGTAATATACCCTCTCTTATACATTTGTTTTTTTGGTTGTGATGCTTATGTGAATGTTACAAAGGAGAAAATGTCCAAGCTAGATAATAAAGTAGAAAAATGTATCTTCAGTGGTTGAAAAGATGGAGTAAAAGGATACAAACTTTGAAATCCATTAGTAAGGAATATTTTTTAAGTTGTGATGTGATCTTCATAGAAGTTAAAAGTACTCCCATGTATGACAACAAACCATGATAAGGAGAACCAGAGAAAATAGAGTTTGAACTAAAAATTGAGGATCTAACTGAACAAATGAAGATGAGTCATGAACAAGAGGATACATAGGCCTTTATCTTTGTTAGATTTTATAGATAACAATATAATTTCACTTTCATAACAATAATAGGATCACTAAAAGAATAACCTAGCACATAAACAATAGTGAATATGGAGCTCGTTTAACAACAATGATGAATTTATCACCTCCCAACCATAGACAATGTAAACTATTGTCTCCCTTGAGCTCACACCTTCTAATAGAGATACGATGTTTAGAGATCAATGTACATCCAAATAACAATAGCATCAACCCCAAGATATATAAGAGAAACTTCTCCAAAGTTGGAGAACCCAAAAAATAGTCTTCTTGTAGTTGAGCGAACTTCTTCTTTCACTTGGAGGAAACTAGCTTGATTGCTTGATGCGAAAATGAGAGGAGGCTCCTTCTATTTATACTTTATTTTGCTGACCTTTTAATTTAATAGTGGGAATGGCTTTTCTTCTTAACTGGATTGACTTCTCTTCTTTTGTGTGTTTAACTCGTCTTCAAGATAATTCTTCTGGGGCCGACTTGTGAGGATGTTCCTCACATAGCTACTACAACAACACTCCATCTTAGCCAGGGAGGCATCATCATGTTGGAACACATATGTATATCATCAGTACATCATGATTGTCTCAAACATCTCTATATCACAAGGAAAGTATTCCAACACAAACTCAGTGCATTGAGAATTGCCTTCATGTAACAACTCAACCCATTTCATTAGGGAACATGCAACATTGCATGCATAAAATCAATCCAGTCCATCAGAGACCATGCACTAGCTCAACAACTCTGTTCAGTCCATCAGGGAGTCAATCATGCTTCAACTCAACCCAGTTCATCATGGAACATGCATCGAATCAATCTTATTGCATTAGCTCAACACAATATGTTGGGGAACATGCACCAACTCAATCTTCGTGTGGCAGCTCAACCCAGTCCATTGGGGAACATACACCAACTCAACCAGTCCATCGGTGAGTCCATAAATATGTACCAATGTGCGTTATTGTGCACGAACCTCTCCACCCCATATTAGGATGTTCGAGATATTTCCTCACTTTTTTTAGAGTGATCAAGAGAATGCATGAAATCTCTCCATCATTATTCATGATGTATGAGAGATCTCCCCACTCTACAAAGTGTTTGGGAGCATGCGCTAGCCTCTCCATACCATCTCATGATGTTTGAGAGATATCATCACTCCTCTCGGAGTGATAAGGGGAAGGAATTGGCCTCTCCATCCCATCTCAAGATGTACGAGAGATCTCCTCACTTCTCTCAGAGTGATTGAGAGAATGCATTGGTATATGTATAATCATCCTTCCCTCTCAACAAGGGATATAATCATGGATCCAACCTCCCCACTCCTTCTCAAAGTGCATGGGATCAAAGTCAAACTTTCCTCTCAACGAGGGATACATTCTCTACCACACCAAGCCATTCATGAGAGTATGCAAACATTATCCTAGGAAGAGTCCAATATACTTTGACTTGTAATAGAATACCAGATTCACTGATAGTTGTAAACAAATCTAGTTGTCACAATGAATAATGTTGGATCAAGAGTTTATCTAAACAATCTCGTAAGGAGTTTCTAAATCCATGCAACATCCTAAGATGCAACTCATATGATAATATACTCGGATTCTATAGTACCGAGTGTTACTGAGTTCTGCTTCTTGCTGCACTAGGAAATCATGACATATCCCAGGTCGAAGCAACACTTAGAGGTTCTCTTCCTAACCCCAACACTCCCGACCCAATCAGAATAAGAAAATCCTTGCAATCTCAAGTCACCACATGAATTATATTTTAGGCCATATCCCATAGTGCCACACAAATATCTCAACACATGTTTTGCAACAACCCAATGTATCTGTCTCGGATCACACATGAATTGGTTGAGGGCACCTACTGCAAAACATATATATGGTATATTGTTGACCAAATACATCAATGATCTAATCAACTGGTGATACATAGTGGGACCTATCAAATCTAAATCGAAAGTAGAATATCTCAGCTTCTTCATATTTGCATCCATCAATGTGGCCATGGACTTGCAATCCATCATACCAAATCTCCTTAGTATGTCAATGGTGTACTTTCCTTGGCTCAAGAAAATAACATCATGCCTCTACCATACTACTAATCACAAGAAGTAGTGCATCAATCCAATATCCTTCATTTCAAACTCAGAGGATAAATTCTTGTTACATGATACAATAAGTTTCTTATCTCTGGAGAGAAATAGATCATGAACATAGAGTGCCAAAATCAGTGGCTCACCATCCATAACGTGGTAGTAAATTTTTGGGTATGCATCACTCTTAGTGAATCCCAGACTCACCAAGTACCCATCAATCCAAGCATACCAAGCACATGGTGCTTGCTTGAGTCCATATAAAGCATTCTTCAGCATGCATACGTGGGACTCCTTTCCATGGATTACAAATCCATTGGGTCGCTTAATATATACCTATTCCTAGATCACACCATCGAGGAAGAAAATTTTAACATCGATCTGATGTAACTTCCGTCCCATAGTTGAAGTAATAGCAATAATCATCCTGATGGAAATGTATCAAGCCATGAAATCAAATGTATCGTCTTAACCAACTCCCTCTTTCTCAGAGAATCCTCTAGCCACAAATCTAGCCTTGTATTTATGAACACTGCCATCTGCTCCATGATTGATTTTGTAAATCCACTTGGAAGTCACTATTGAATTCCCTTCAGGTCTCAAAACAACTTCCCACACATCATTCTTCATGATGGATTGATATTCTTCCATCAAGGCATCCTTCCATACCTATTGGTTGGAAGCTTCCTCATAGCTGGAGGGTTATGAAGCAATGATGTGGATCATCAATGCTACATAGCTCGAGAATCTCTAGGGTCTCTTGCTTTCTCAGAAAGTACCATGGGAAGCCTCATTCCCCTTTGAATCCTGCAATGTCTGTCATTCCTATGTAGGACTTTTTCAACCCACTGCAATGTCTCTAGGAAAATCAACTAGATCTACTGGATCAATGGGATCGAATGACTCATCCTTCTCAGCTAAATCTCTCTGAACTGCTGGAGGGGGGTATGACACCATATCCTTTGGAGCTACCAAATCCTCATCATCAATCTCCATATATGATACTATGTCATTTCTTAAGGCCATCTCCTCTTCAAAGGAGACATCTGTACTGACTTCAATCTACCTTGATCATGGGATGTAAATCCTGTAAGCCTTTGAAGACTCACTATATCCCACAAATGTTCCCTTATTTCCTAAAGGTTCTAACTTTGTCATATTTTCTTTGGGCACATGAATGTAGATTGGACAACTAAAAATATGTAAGTGGTCCAACTTTGGCTTCACACCTGTGAAGGCTTCTTTTGGAGTCATTTTCTTCAAGATATTATGTGGACTTTGATTCTACACATACACTGTTGTATTGGAATCTTCTGCCCAAAATAACATAGGTAGACTCTGATCATGTGTCATGGCTTTGGTTGCCTCAATAACCATCTTGTTCTTTCTTTCTGCAACCCCATTTTGCTGAGGGTTGTACAGAACTGTGTACTCCCTCTTAATTCTTGCTTCATAGCAGAAATAATTGAAGTCTGCAGAGGTGTATTCCCCTTCATTATCTGATCTCAATAATTTAATCCTATTTCCCGACAGGTTCTCGACTTGTGCCTTTAATTCCTTGAATCTACATAGCTCCTCTTTAGATTCCTAAGACCTTAGGAAGTAGATCCAAGTATTCCAAGAGTAGTCATCAATAAAGATCACATAGTAGCGATATCCACCTAATGATGCAACTGTCATGGGTCCACACAAGTTGGAATGTAATAGATCCAAGATCCCTTTGGATCTTCTCTCGTTTCTTGCAAAAGATCCATGGGCATTGTTACATCTAATTTTACCACACATGGTGGATCACACCTTTATGGCCTTCCCCGTCCCTCTGTAGACTCTTTAGACCCCATGGACCATTTTTGTACCTTTGATGTTTCCAAGATCATCCCTAAAAACATGCATTATTTTCTATACCCGACTTTTAAACCTATTCTCGCGTATATACGCAGATTTGACCCTTAAACCTGCGTACATTGGGATGTGTGCAAAAGGCCAAATAGTTTTGGAGTTTTCCTTGATGTGGATCCGAGTCACTTGTCTCTTGGCCTTCCATATGCCTTCAGATCGCTCGGATTTGACCTTCCATTACTCCATTGAAGCACTATATAAGGAACCCTTTGGATACATTGAAAGGGGGAGGAATTGAAGAGTAAGAAAACTATAGTCCATTGTTGCCGGAGCTTATACTTGAGTCTGCATCCCTTTGTCCCTTGGAGCACTTTGTGTTCTTCCCAAGCTTGCCTTGGCTTGTGAGCTTGCTATCGAGAGATGTAGGATTGAAGTGGTGGAGGCCCAGGTGGAGTAATTAGTTTCTCCGATTCGTAGACGTGCCAAAAGAGGTTGTCACTATTGTAATCTTTGATTTATATTAATAGAAATATCTTTTCCTATCCAATAACGTGTATTTAAATGAGTATGGAATCCATGGATGCTTTTAAATGCTTATATGTTATTGATTATATATGATATAGTAGGTCTAACACAATTATATATAGCATGCTTTTCTTGTTTGTTGAATGTTGAGAGAACAAATTATTAATACAAGCGAGAGTGGAAAAGCTCAACGGGGATCTACATCAACCGTCCGGAATAAGGCATGTTTCGAGACCCTTTAGTGTTAGATGTTTGGTTTCTCTTGCATATAGGAAAGGATTGATTTCTGTAGTTACTCTGTTTGTTGTGGTACCCCAAGCCATAGGAAGTTTTCTTTGTAACAGAATTGGCGACCATATTGGGGAGTTCCTAGTCATTTCCTTTGGGGGTTTTTATCGTCATTCAATGTTCTTGAATTGCTCTGATTTCTCTGTTTCTGAGTCAGGTCTGGGGACATGTTTTCCTGGTAGTGTCTGATAGGAGTAAATTTTGTCTCAGCTTGTATGTTTACCTTCTTTTTTATCTCTTTTTCTTCCTGTACGCGAGTTTTGGCTTCACAGTCGTGTGTACACGCGGTTTTTACTGGGATATCCATGTATATACACGAGTTTTTTGCACACAGTCACGTATGCCTTGAGTTTTGCCTTTTAAGGAAGATTAAGTGTTGCTGGGTGAGTTTTGATGATTGTTGAGTCTCCTTGGATGCTTCTAGAGTCTATATACACCTTTGTTTCTAACCAAAGATGCTTTTTAGTTTGAAGAATGTTCTTGTCATTGCATTTTCTATTTTTTGTTTTGGGATTAGTGTATTAGGTCTCTTTTACCTTAGTGCTTTGCGTGGGTGATATTTGATAGTGCTTGCAGAGTTTGGGGGTGGTAGAGTCATTATTTTGCTTTATTATCTCATTTTAATTCAAAAAATACAAAAATATTTTCTTCTTTGCATCATTATGCATCATTGCATTTTGCATTTTCCATAGTACTTGCACTAGGTTTGCTTGGATAAGTATTAGTTAGATTTTCATATAGGAATGATTGCATTTTCATTTGCAGGAAAATTTTGCATTTCACATAGTAGCATACACCATTTTTCATTTGACACGGTGCATTTGCATTGATTGTTAGGTGTGCATTTTACTTCTTGTTGCGTCATAACACCATTAGTTGCACGATCATTTGCCCTTTTGAGTAATAAGCCAATTAAAATCAACGCATAATGAAATGAATTGCACTCTTTTCTTTTATAGGGTGCACCAACAAGATTAGGTTTTAAGGTCTTGGAATAGTTCATTGTGGGTAAATTCTCCAAGACCACTAAATGAAACATGTATGTGTCTGTCTAGGTGAGAGTGTGAAATTCCTTGGTATAATTAGTGTTTCTCAGGATCCTCCTCTTACAAAGGAGTTAAGCATGAGGTAGTGTGAGCTGTTAATGATTGGGATGACCCCTGGTCATAACTGAGTAGCACCGAAGATATTTTTAGGATTGTATTCGTATCTAGGGGCTCTTTCAGGAGTTTTGGGCTTTGCTACCCTACCCATACGGTCAATCCCACCTGCAGCTGTCTGCCTGAGCATTGATTATATTGAGGTGACCTTAGTTGCCTTACCTAGGTTGTCGAGGGGGTACTTCGTAGAGGTTATTCTATAGGTGTCCTGGCTAGGTAGGGGTCGGACATCACAATTGCTATATGCGTTGAAGCTAAGGGCCACTATAATTGGTTACGGACCTCCGCTTGTTGTGTATGGGAGTCTCAAGCCTATCCTAGGCGAGACATACCTACTTCATTCAGGAGCTCACATATCCTACCCTTGTTTGCTTGTGATTTGGCTTTACATTATATAGGTGTATGCTTTGTGCATGCTAGTTTGCCCAGGGTTTGTGTAATTAGAAAGAGTCTTTTTCATTTTTTGAGTCATTGTGGATTCAGGTGCGGCACTTCACCGTTCTTGTCGTTTAGTAGGACTTTTTCCTTCCACATATCCTCTTCCTTTGGGAGAGATAAATAGACAGTCCGAGCATACTAATTCTCACATTGATTCACACACAATGGGATATCATGAGGACGAGATTCCTGAGATGTCTTCTCCACCTCAAGAGGTTGGGAAGGAAGATCCTACTCCTGTGTATGATCCTTCACCAGAAATACCTTCACATTCTGGTTATGATCGCTCATTCACAGGTCGTCGGTATTGGTTTTCGGGTGACGAGACTCACCATGAACCCACAAGCACTAGTCATGTTCATTATGGCATGCCTGATATCTCTGCACATGATCCGGCACATCATGCCGAGTCAGAAGTTGAACCTAGCACTACACCTGGGGCCACTCCTATTCCTTTCCATGCTGAGATATTTGGAAGCACTAGTCACATTGCACCTTCCATCCCGGCGGTGGTATCTACGTCACATGTTCGCCCTAGACCTAGTGTTAGTAGTCATAAGTGGATACCAGAACTGAGATGAGTGACCATAGGGAATACCACGTACATCCCTTCACATGTCCCTTCGTCCTTAATTCCTACTCCTTCGAATGCATTTTTGACAACCCTTCCTCCCCCTCATTCACATGGTCCTTCAAGTCGAAATGTTGTTACTAGTCATGTTCATACTGCGACTGCTCGCACAATAGTATCTCAGGGTCAAGTATCTCCTGTTGTCTCAGGAGGTCATATTCCTGTTTCTGGATCGTCTTACGGTCCATCGCAAGGAGTTCCCCATATCCCTACTTATGGAGCTTCTCATGGGATATCCCATGGGACATCTTATGGAGCTTCTCATGGACAATCTTATGGACCGTAGTATGGATAGAGCTATCAACTATATGGGTACGACTATCAACAAATCGCTTACTCCTCTAATTATGGATCCGTAGCACCACATAGTCAAGGTACACCACATCATAATGCTTCCATTCAGCCCTACATGGGTCAAACAGGAGGAGGATATTATGGCCAAGGACATGGTATTTACATTAGTCAGCCTTATATGAACCAAAACTATCAGGGAGCATGGCATAGACCGGCTCAACCTAGGCTTCCTTTCTTAACGGCGTTAAATTTACCTGACTTGTCGAGACTAATGAACGATTCAGTATCTCATGACCCGGCTTGGATGGCTATCCCTAATAAGCTTCCCTCGGACATTCCCAAATTCGAGGAAAAAGCAGGAGAAGATCCTAGTGAACATGTCACTACCTTTCACCTTTGGTGCTCTTCCAATTCCTTACACGATGACTTAATCCGTTTGAGACTATTTCAACGCACCCTCACCGATCCTGCTGCGAAATGGTACATAGAGTTACCAAGGGGGGTATTCGTTTTGTTCGATGACCTTGCTATGACTTTCCTCAATCACTTCCAGCTACCCATGCGTTACGACGTTGGTTTAGAAATCTTGTTGACATTTCGACAGGAAAAAGCCACACACATCTCAGACCATATCTAAGAGTGGCATAGACGAAAGAGGTTGATTGAATCTTTCATATCGTCGGAGTTTCTCCTTGAGTGGTTCCTTAAATCGTTGCTACCTTACATCGCAAAGGATGTTTCTACATCTGGAGTCCAGAACGAGGAACAAGCAATTTTTAGGGCACAGGAATTGGATTTGATTTATGCTCAATCCAGACTGTTATATGAGATCATACCTAACACTCCGCGTTCTAGTTTTGATCCCAAGATTAAGCCTGGACCACCTGATGATGGCATTGTGGGTTGTACAAGTACCAAACCTCTGGATTCGGTTGTGAAACAAGTGAGTCAATTGTCTTTTAATTAATCCACTTCGGGACAAGCCACGGCTTCGTCTGAACCCACCCACGGTGAGTGTACTTTTCATGCAATCGTTGGACGAAAAGGGCAACCAACAACCCGGAAGGAATAAGAAAAAGGGTAAAAACAATTGTAAGGGTGGGAACAAGAACGAAAATGCCAATTTTAATGACAAGAACGCTTGTAATGCTGGGGGGGACAAGCAGTCTAAATGTAAGGTTAATTTTCCTTGCAAATTGTGTAAGGATGACCACCTCACTCACTTGTGCCCTCATATGGAAGACGCCTCGAGGTTCATAGCATGGGGCCCAACTGTGCTGACCAATCCTTTACCCCATAATCAAAATATGAACTCGAGGACCCATGATCCTCACTATGCATCGGGTGGAGATCAAAATCCGTCGAAAACCAGTACTGGTCATGGTTGCATCAACATGGTGCGTGGTACTAATGTTGTTACTCATGTGAAATACTATGGTACATCACAACCAAACCTTGGGAAGGAGCCCACTCCTACTGAGAGCCCTTTGCATATTGAAAACCCTATGGATAAACCTGAGATTCCACCTTGCATTCCTAAGGAAGTCCTAAAGCGTTCGGGGCACAATCCTAATGCCCAAGCTGCCCAGAACTATTCTGTTGTCAAGGATTTGGGCCAAACTCCTTGTGCGATGTCTGCACTTGAAGTACTTCAGAGTTGTCGTTCACAAAGGAAAGCTTTGCTTTCTACTCTTGGGGTGAATGATGATAGCTCTTCTTCCGTCATCAAATTTGAAACCATGGGACTACAACCTCACTTGCCTTACTACATGTCTCTCTTGATTCATGTAGAATTTCTTAACATGACCATCAATGCACTGTGATTGACGAAGGCGCTGCTGCTTCCGTGATGTCTTTGTCATGTTGGAAGGGTTTGGGTTCTCCCGATTTGTCTAAATCTGCTACCATGTTGGCTGCGTTTGATGGTAGATCGTTTTGGCTGCACATACTTCTTCCTTCTCTTAAGGTCTGTTTGGGAGGGAAGACCGTTGCGATCGAGGTCGAGGTGGTTGATGCGCCCCTTGATCACAATCTTTTATTGGGTCGAAATTGGATGTATAGTATGTAAGCCATAGCCTTTTCTCTATTTCAAGTAGTATGCTTTCCATTTAATGGGAATATTGTTACAATTGATCAGACATCATTCAAGAATCCGAGTGTCAATGCATCATTGAGAGCTTCTATCCCAATTATCGATCATTCTCAGCCGACAACTGAGAGTGTAGGTGTAGGTATGTATCCATCCCTTATGGGGACCTTTAGTTGTCCTGCACCTATTCTTATGATCGGATCTAGTTTCGGTGGGGCTTCATCTTCATTGAATTTGGTGTCTTTTTGCACTACCCATATGGAAGATCCTTGGATTCTTCCTTCACCGAGTCCATCGAATGGACCTATTGAAATGGATGTGCCATTGCCTACAACAATGATAGCATATCAAGCGAATCTTGATGGTGTTGCAGAGCCTAGTCCTTCCTCTTCGCGGACAGGGGAGGAGGATGCGTATGTGCTGCCTGCATGGGTAGTTGAGTCCTCTCATGCACATGACTGCCTTGATAGTGTTTTTCCATCAGATGAAGCTATTATTGAGGTCATGTCTGGGGTTGAGCCACCTTGGGAAGAGTTACATCATAGATCTTATTTTCTTCCAGAGCTTGACCGTTTGGAACGTGAGTAATTTAGGGAGATTCTTAGCGATAAGATTGGTAGTCCCGTGGTTCCATTAAGCTCTCCTGGTCAGATGGATGATGGGAACATGATGAATATATCACCTACTATTCCTATCAATATCTCTCGCAATCCTGGTAAGATTGAGAATGTCTATATTGGGGTAGAATGTTCCCATGCTGAGATTTAGGAGTATACCGAGCTGTTTAAAGAGTTTCGTGACATATTTGCTTGATCATACAAGGAAATGCCAGGTATCGAACCTTGTATTGTCAAACATGAAATCAAGACCTATCCGAATGCGGAGCCTGTTCAACAACATTTGCGTGCGGTGAATCCTAGAAAAGCACCCGCGATTAAGGCTGAGATAGAGAAACCGTTAAAAGCCGGTTTTATCTATCTCGTTCCCTTGATGCAGTGGGTTTCAAATCCCATTTCGGTTGATAAGAAGCAGGGAACAATCCATATATGCACTTATTTCTGTGATTTAAATCATGCTTGTCCTAAGGATAATTTTCCCACACCATTTATTGATCAAATTTTGGATGAGTGTGCAGGAAGCGAGGTATTTTCCTTTATGGACGGCTTTTCCGGATATAATCAGATTCAGATCAAACCCGGGGATCAACACAAAACTGAATTTATTTGTCCTTGGGGTATGTTTGCATATCGAAAGATGCCTTTCAGTCTTAAAAATGCCAGAGCCACATTTCAGCGGGCTATGACCTTGATTTTTCATGATCTCAAATCGATTATTGAAGTCTTTTTGGATGACCTTGCTGGTCATTCTCGGCTGAGAGTGCGTCATCCCTACCATTTGAGATGAGTATTCGAAAGATGCCGCTACTACTTGGTTAGGTTAAATCCACATAAGTGCATCTTTTGTGTGAAGTCTGGTCACTTGCTAGGATTCATTGTTTCTAAGGAGGGTATAAGAGTAGATCCCTTAAAGGTTGAGGCAATACTTCAATTGTCTCCCCGGCGAAATATTAGACATATTCAATGTCTGCAAGCATGGAAAATTTCTTATGGAGATTCATGGTTAACTTTGCCAATTTGACTAAAGGCTTTATGCATCTTTTAAAGAAGGAAAATACCTTTTGCTGGGATGAGAAAACCCAGGAGTCCTTTGATGCTCTTAAACGAGCCTTAGCATCGGCCCCCGTGCTTAGTCCATCCGACTATAGCCATGAATTTTTGAATTATGTGGCTGCGTCCATGGAGATGATTGGTATGGTTTTGGTTCAGGAAGATGAGGAGCTCCATGAGCATGTCATATATTTTTGAGCCGAAACTTTATAGATGCGGAAATATGTTATTCCCATGTGGAGAAACTTGCCTTAGCTATCGTTCATGCGGTTTAGAGATTGAGACACTACATTCTCCTTCTCCAGACCTTGGACCTTGGTGGTAGCTCAGGTCAATCCATTTCAGTTCGTCCTCACTAGAAGGATGAACGGGGGAAAGCATAATAAGTGGATTGTTATTTTGCATGAATTCAATCTTGAGTTTGTTTCGGCGAAATCGAAGAAATCATTGATATTTGCGGAGCTCATTTATGATTTCCCAAGTGAGGAGGAGGAGGATGTTTATGAGGATACGTTTGTCGATGAGCATATTTTCCTTATCTCAACTTTGGATCCATGGTATGGGGATATCATCATATATTTACAAACGTTGAAGGTCCCTACTCACCTTTCACGGGATGAGCGACGACGATTTTGTCACGTATCTAAGAACTACCTTATAGTGGATAAAACTTTGTACCACTGTGGGGTAGATTCCATTTTACGTCATTGTTTAACCCATGAAGAGGCTGAGGTTGTGCTGAATGATTTCCATGGAGGGGCGTGTGGTGGTCATTTATCTGGGCTTTCTACAGCCCATAAAATCTTGAGAGCGGGATATTTTTGGCCGTCGATCTTCAAAGATTGTGTCAATGCGATCAAGAAGTGTCACCCTTGCCAGGTGTTTGCACGCAATATGCGCTCACAGCCTGCCTCGTTACATTTGATTATCACCGTTGGTCCCTTCGCCAAGTGGGGGATTGAATTTATGGATTGCAACCTAGCTTTAGCTGGGGGGCATCATCATACTATAGTGGCTGTTGATTATTTCACAAAATGGGCTGAGGCTATGCCCATGATTAAATCCGATAGTGAAACAGCTGCGCATTTTGTATTCAACCAAATTATTGCTCAATTCGGTATTCCGAAAGAGCTTGTCACTGACCATGGTAGGCACTTTCAGAATCGAATGATGGAAGAGTTGGCCTTGAAGTTAGGGTATAAGCAGGAGCACTCCTCTTCTTATTACCCTAAGGCGAATGGACAAGTTGAAGCAGTGAACAAATAACTTAAGTCCATTCTCCAATGAACCATCGCACAAAGCATAATGAATTGGCATATCATGTTATATCCTGCTTTGTGGGCTTATAGGACCGCGGTTAAGACTGCCACCGGTTTTTCTCCATATTAGCTCGTACATGGAGTGGAGTTTGTCTTACCAGTTGAATGCGAAATCCCTTCATTGAAGCTAAGCCATAGAGCTTTTACCAGACACTTCCCCATTGGAAGAACATTTGGTCCACTTAGAGCAGCTTGATGAGTAGCGCCGAGATGCCTTAGTGGCTCTAGAAGTAAATAAGTGTTGTGTTAATGTCCAGTATGATAAGTCTGTCCATCCAAGGTGGTTTAGTGAAGGTGATTTGGTCCTTTTGTGGGATCAAGCTAAAGAACCCTTGGGGGCAGGGAAGTTTAATCGCATGTGGCATGGTCCTTACGTAGTCAAATGTTGGAGACATTTACCACCTTACACACTCATTTTGGTCAATTTGGCCTAGTTAAACCACTATCCTAAGTATTATTGACTTAATTGACATCAGAGGAGCACTAGATGACATCAGTTATATCACACCCACGCCTACCTTCAGTCAAGGAGGCTAATTTAGCCTTCTCCTACATTCAGGGAGGTTAACTGGAGCACTCCGGGGGTGATCTGAGTGTCTTTAATGCCCCATATTGCTAACTGATGGTTACAATCAGTTAAACAGAGCAGTGAAGGCACCTTCCTTCATTAAATTGACTATTTATTGATTATTTAATGAACTGGAGTCAACAGGGGCACCTCCAACCACTTCTGATGTTTAGTTACACTTCAGTTAACCTCATCGGGGTTCATTGGAGTCATTGATGCACTACCACTTGATGGTTGGCTTGCTATGACATGTGTTTGACCTACTTTCAGTTAGACTCAGTCATTTATTGCACTCCGACTTTAGGTAGGGCTGAGTTGAGTCAATTAGGGTTTTAATCAGTGGTTAACTTGAGTGTTGACTGTGGCTTACATTTAGTTAAGCTAGACTCACTCATTCAATTCGAATGACCTCCTTGGGAATTCAAATTGCTTTGTCATTCATGCTTGCAGCATGATCATTGTAATTTTATTACTCATTCTTTATTGATTATATAGAGCGGCTACTCATTTTGTAGCACAATGACACCATTTTCATGCCTTATTGTTATTAATATTTGATGAGACTTGTGTTTAGTCCCTAGATTACCGTGACATATTAATATGGTATCAGAGCTCATGGCAGGACGAAGCTCAGATCTCTCAAAAACAAGGTTTTTGACATATTTTACATGAAAATTGAGCAATAGCTAAAAAATCCAGCACTACACCAGAAGCCAAGGCTTACCACTTAATACCCCAAGTAAAGAACTTGTTGATCAAGCTTGCTTGATTGACTATGCTGGGTGTGATGAAAGCCTAAAATGTGCAAGCTGTCCAACCTTACATTGCCCCTTTTGTTGTGATTTTCAGGTTTTTGACAGGTGAAAACATTTGCTCCAGCAGATTCAGATGGCTTCTTCTGTAGATCTTTCGGTTCTATTCAATTTCCACTGATGGAAAGGAGATATGGAGATCCAAATATGATCTAGAGGACTCTATAGGGTCACCATGAACACTGAAGAAGAGCCTGCTTCTGTAATAGACAAGTCCAGATTCTTGAACAAGAAGGATGAAGCATTCAGATTCTTATGCCTCTTTGTTTCCCGGGATCTTCTTTTCCATCTTTCAAGATTGAAGACTCCAAAGGAAATTTGGGAAAAATTGGAAGCCCTATATGGAAAGTAGGATGATTTGAGAGTTTACCAGCTCAAAAATGAATTGATGTCTCTCCAGCCTTCCAATTTCGAGACCTTGAATGACTTTTTCACAAAGTTCAAGCACATTGTCTTACTGTTGAAGCAATGCAAAGTGGAGAAAGAGGATGATTAGCTCATTCTTGCTATACTCTCCAAAATTGGAGCTGATTATTTAGTTTTTGTCTCTACATTCCATGCAGGGAAGCTCACAACCCCTGGATGGAAGATGCCTACACTCAATGTCTTCATTGAGTCCCTAACAAGTGAACATGATAATCTTGTCGAGATGGGGATCATCATATCCTCCCGTGATCAAGCCCTCCATGTCTCGGGGCTCAAAGATATGAAGGGTAAAGGAAAGCAACAGAAGAACCCAAAAACTGAATTCCAAGCTCCTAAGCCTAAAGTTGAAAACCAACAGCATGATGAGTCTTCTGGCTCAAAGAAGAACAAAGGGAAAGGGCATCATGGAAAGGAAAAAGTTAAGTGCTCATACTGCGGGAAGGGCTTCCACCCTGAACATGCCTGCATGAAGAAGAATCTTGATGAAGCTACCTATATTCTTGAGAGAAATCACATCAATCTTCTGGAAAGCTTTCGGAGGAGAGATCAGCAAGATCGGGAACCACAACATGAAAAAGGTCATGCCCTCATGGAAAGCACTTCGAAGTCCAAAGCACTCTTGATTGATTATGGAGCTTCGAACCACATGATGGATGAAAGAGACTCCTTTTCATCCTTGGAGACCAAAAATCCATCCCCATCCACATGGGAGATGACTCCACCATCATTTTAGAAGGACAAGGTACGGTTGATCTTGAGAATGGCTATTTTTCAAATGTTTTGTATGTACCGTCTCTGGCATCAAATCTCCTTAGTGTCTATCAGATGACACATACAGGAGTGCCTAAGAGATTATATTTCATCCCAAATGATATTGAGATAATGGAACTTGCATCTGGAAAACTCATTGCTAAAGGCCTTGCAAACCATCATGCAAAAGCCTATGAGTTCTCCCACTTTGTGGTGGATGCAAAGCCCACTACACTACTAAATCATGGAAATGAAGTTAGTAGGTTGTGGCATGAAAGGTTTGGCCATCTAAATTCCAAATATTTGTAGCAATTATAGAAAAAATCCATGGTTGAAGGCCTCTCGGTCATCAAGGCAACCACTGGAATTTGCAAGGGCTGTGTGGTTGGAAAGCACCGTGAGCACAAGTATGATCGGGGGAAGGCAAATCGAGCTACATGCATATTGGGGCTGATACATTCTGATATCAATGGTCTGATGCCTATCACATCCATGAATGGATCAAGGTATCTTTTGAATTTTATTGATTATTTTTCAAGGTACACATGGGTCTTCTTTCTCAAAAAGAAGTCTGAAGTATGTGAAAAATTCTCTGAATTGAAGGCCTTGATCGAGAATGCCTCTGGGATTAATATCAAGATCTTGAGATCTGATAATGGCAGGGAGTATGTTAGTAATGAGTTGCTGCACATATACTCCCAAAGTGGTATTTATGTCCAACATTCAATTCCCTACACTCCCCAGCAGAATGGTGTAGCGGAAAGGAAGAATCGGTCTCTCAAGGAGATGACCACCTGTATGTTGGAATCAAATAAGTTGGCTGAAAATTTGTGGGATGAAGCCATGCATGCTGCAACATACATTAAGAATAGAGTGCCACACTCATCTGTGAAAGGGAAGACCCCTTTTGAAGCATACTTTGGACACAATCCGGATGTGTTGAACATGTGGGTGTTTGGGTCCACTACATGGGCCCGAATTCCACTGGATAAAAGGAGGGCTTTGCAACCGAAAAGCATAGAATGTTTGTTTATTGGGTATCCTAATGAATCAAAATGTTTCAAGCTACTATATATCAAAACAAAACAGATCATCAATGATAGAAGTGTAAAGTTCAATGAGCCTCTTCAGGAGGTAGAACTAGTGAAGGAGAAAACTACTGAATTTCCTTCCTATTCTACTGAATATTTGGATGATGAAATTGGGGGTGATGACCCTGATTTGGATTCTCTAATTTTTTATATCAGTGTACAGCAAACATTAGATTCTGAATTAGAACTTGAAGTACAAAATCATCTTCCCACATGGGCCCGACAAACACTCTCCTCCGTAGGAGATAACATTGGAAATCCGAATGATCCAAGGAGAACCCGATTTGATTTCCAAAGAGCAGGTATTGTGCTATCTTGTCATGATAATTTGCTGTCCAAAACTTGTTATTTGATGATTAGTGCAGACCCAAAATCCTACTACCATTCTCGGAAGGATCTGAGATGGCAAGTTGCCATGGATGAAAAACACTACTTGGGAGCTAGTTTCTCTTCCTCCAGGAAGGAAATTGGTTCAATGCAAGTTGGTGTTTCGGACATGGGTTGCTACTAATCGAAGCACCTAAAAATATAAGACAAGGCTGGTGGCAAAAGGTTTCTCTCAGGTCCAAGGTGTGGACTACCATAAGACCTTTGCACCGGTTGCAAAAATGGACTCCATCCGCCTAGTTTTGGCAATTTCAGCATCTAAGCACTGGGAAGTGCATCATATGGATGTTAAGTCAGCCTTTATGCATGGAGATATTCATGAGGAGATATACATGAAGCAGCCTGAGGGCTACATCACTGATCCATCTTTGGTTTGCAAGCTAAAGAGGTCACTATACGGGTTAAAACAGGTCCCAAGAGAGTGGTATTCCAAGATGGATGCCTTCCTTCTCTCACAAAACTTCCAAATGCGTAGATCAGATCCAAATGTGTATATACAGTAGTATGATATTCATTTGATTATTATTGTTTTATATGTTGATGAATTACTGATCACAAGTAGCACAGTTGCTTCCATTTCAGCCATCAAAATTGCTCTCCACAATGCCTTTGAAATAAGCAATTTGGGGCTCCTAAAACAATTTTTGGGGCTCGAAATTGAGAAAAAATATGATGGGATAATGGTCACTTAGTCCAAATACATATCATACCTTTTAGTCATGTTTAACATGGCTGAATGTAGACCTACACCATTCTCTTTCCTTTTAGGGATCAGCCTTGAAGAAGGAAAAAGCACACCTCCCATGGACTGCACTATCTATCGGCAGTTGATTGGTAGCTTGTTGTACTTGACACATTCTAGGCCTGATATCTATTATGCCATGAATTCTATATCAAGATACATGCAGCAGCCTCATGATCTTCATTGGAAGGCAGCCAAGAGGATCCTCCAGTATATTCAGGGAACCAGGACCTACGACATTCACTATGCTGCATACTCCGAGCTAGAGCTGGTTGGATACATAGATTCCGATTGGGCGGGTGATTCTATTGATCGAAATTCTACTTCCAGATATGTATTCATGTTTGGTGGTGGCCCCATTTTCTAGTGTAGCAAAAAGTAGGCTGCCATATCATTATCTTCAGCAGAGGCCGAGTATCGAGGAGCGGTGAATGCTTGCATCCAAGTAGTTTGGTTGCAATGCATTCTTTCAGAGTTTGATCTTCATAGTACTTTGTCCACTGTCCTCTTTTGCGACAGTCAAAGTGATATTAAGATATCCACAGATCCAGTTACCAGGCAGAGGACCAAGCATGTAGATATCCACATGCATTATATCAGGGAGCTAATGCATGACACGACCATCATTCTGCAATACTACTTGACTGATGAGTAGATTGCAGACATCTTCACCAAGAGCTTTGTAGAAAATAAGTTCACTTACCTCTGTTCATTATTGGGGGTGACTCCATTAGGGTGATCAAACTACTTTCAGTGTTCAGCTTGAGGGGAGGTTTTCCCCACTGGGTTTTCCTTCTTTTCCTCACTTAGTTTGTTTTTGAGCATTATATGGGGTGACCTATGGCCTTAGTTTGTTTTTCCTTCTTTTCCTCACTTAGTTTGTTTTTGAGCATTATATGGGGTGACCTATGGCCTTATTTTCCAGGGCCCTAGCATTTTTATGCATTTTATGTTTTCTACTCCTCCTTAGTATAGCTTAAGGGGGGGTGTTGGAGACATTTACCACCTTACACCCTCATTTTGGTCAATTTGGCCTAGTTAAGCCACTATCCTAAGTATTATTGACTTAATTGACATCAGAGGAGCACTAGATGACATCCGTTAGATCACACCCCTGCCTACCTTCAGTCAAGGAGGCTAACTTAGCCTTCTCCTACATTCGGGGAGGCTAAATAGAGCACTCCGAGGGTGATCTGAGTGTCATTAATGCCCCATATTGATAACTAATGGTTACAATCAGTTAAACAGAGCAGTGAAGGCACCTTCCTTCATTAAATTGATTATTTATTGATTATTTAATGAACTGGAGTCAACAGGGGTGCCTCCAACCACTTCTGATGTTCAATTACACTTCAGTTAACCTCATCGGGGTTCATTGGAGTCATTGATGCACTACCACTTGATGGTTGGCTTGCTGTGACATGTGTCTGACCTACTTTCAGTTAGACTCAGTCATTTATTGCACTTCAACTTCAGTTAGGGCTTAGTTGAGTCCATTAGGGTTTTGATTAGTGGTTAACTTGAGTGTTGACTATGGCTTACATTCAGTTAAGCTAGACTCACTCATTCAATTCGAATGACCTCCTTGGGAATTCAAATTGCTTTGTCATTCATGCT
Organism: Pseudotsuga menziesii; assembly: GCA_001517045.1. Taxonomy (NCBI): domain Eukaryota; kingdom Viridiplantae; phylum Streptophyta; class Pinopsida; order Pinales; family Pinaceae; genus Pseudotsuga; species Pseudotsuga menziesii. The sequence continues at coordinate 531,368 of LPNX010096217.1, forward strand.
TGCAGCATGATCATTGTATTTGTATTACTCATTCTTTATTGATTATACGACTACTCAGTTTGTAGCACAATTACACCATTTTCATGCCTTATTGTTATTAATCATTGAGAGACTTGTGTTTAGTCCCTAGATTACTGTGATAGATTAATATCAAACGTGTGTTAGAGAAGGGCGCCTATGAGCTAGTGGATTATGAAGGGACAGCCTTAGCGGAGCCTAAAAATGGGCTCTATCTTAAAAAATACTATGCATGATCTTTAGCCAAGGCTGATTATTGTATATTATTGTACAGTTTTTTGCATAGTTAGGTTTTCTTATGGTGATCGGGTTTGTTGATTAGCTTTTTTTCCTTATGGCAGATGTCAATGGAGTCTTCCGCTTACATAGGGTTTGTTGATGGTGCTAGCCTCCACTCTCAACACTCAGCCGCTACTGCTTGGGTGATTTATATTTCTACGGGTCAGGTATTGTCTTCCAGAGGCGTATGTTTACGACCTTCTTCGAACAATGTTGCTGAGTATAGTGCAGTTATCGAGTTATTACGGGATGCCATTTCATATGGTGTTCTCTCTCTTGATGTACGTCTTGATTCGCAGTTAGTAGTGTCACAACTTAATGGCTTGTATCGTATTAGGGTTCCGACATTATTATGGAGATTCTTACATGTGAGATTGTCAGAACGACAATTTGACAACATAACATACATACATGTTTCAAGAATTTTTAATCAAGTTGTTGAATCATATGCTAACTATGTGTTAGATTGGCATTTGTTTGATAGACCATAAGCACATCACAAACATACATTTTTTCACACATGTAAATAAATAAAATCGATCATCATAAAAGTTTTTCATTCAAACATCCAAAATGTGACATCATAATACATAAGTTTAATACAAAAATGGGGCTTCCGAGCCACCAAAATATAATACACGGTAGTACAAAAAGGAATCACTCTTAGGTCTCTAAGCCTGTGGAGGAGGAGGGGGGTTCTGATCGTGGTAGCACACCATGGCTCTAGCTAGTCATCGGAATAACCGAACCCATGCTCATGGTACACCAACCACCTGGCGCTGCATGGCCTCAGGAAAGTCCTTGACTTGTGCCATGGGTACCCTGTGTGTCAAGCGTACAAAGTTTGTGTGGATGCTTTGGAGCGTCTACTCCGCATCCACACCTATGATATCATCCTCTCTTCCCCTTCGTCTATGACGAGGGAAACCATCAGGCCGCCGTGGTCCAACATCTGCATATATACGACAGATTGGCACTATGTGTTGTCACACCAAAACATGTCTTTTGAGTCTATATATCAAAAAACACAATTTTTTTTATAATCCACAAAACTTTTAAAAGAGGGTTTGGGATTCGTTACCAATATCACCGTATGCTGCTCCTGGTGGTAGGGGCATGTTCGGATCTCCTCGGAAATCTATTCCTGTATAGGGATAATCATCGATGACAACAATCTACAGCCGTCACCATGGAAAGAAGTCAACCGGGTAGGGGTTAGACACCCTACCTTCACCCAATCTGTGCATAGCATCTGCCCAACGTCATTGGGCCGTATCTTGAACCCTGTGAGGAGGAACGTAAACTCTAGGGCTTAGCCCCGGTACACGCTCAAATAAGAATGTGCTCAGTATGCTGCCGAAATCGAAGTTTCATACCCTACCCATTTTGTAGTCACTAAGCTGTTACTTCATGTTACTCAACAATGCAGTGCTCCAGTCGTACACTATAGGTCTCATGCACTCCACTGCATAGAACATCAATGGTTGCGAGGCCTGGTGGAGTGATGCTAGACTAGCTATCTTGCCGAGTGCCAATAGTATGGCCTTCAGTCCTAGCACCTTGATGGAGTTTGTCGGGATTTGACTCCCAACCTTTTCCATATCTGGAAAACATCATACTACAATGTACTCATCAATGGTGAGGCCACCTTCAGGCTCGCAAGAGCATAGGTTCATCACCTCTCCCCGTCGGGACAATCTAGTAATGAAATATATGTCCTCTACTTCTATAGTGAGGGTCATCCCGTCGATATGAAAAGACTCTGATTCTAGATCCCAGTAGTCTACTATCATCTGTAGGAGTCCTTGTTTGGTGCTCAGGCTGCCAAGACACCAATACTTGTATAGCCCACATGCACGTAGAGCTTGTTGAGCCATTAAATCACCCCGAACAGCCTCTTCTACATCTTCATGTTCCCTCTCCCTCCATTCTAGAACCTTCCTGCACATTAAAAGTAATTTTTGGTCAATATATACCTTAAAAAACCATGTGCGCGGCCGCATATGCGACTGTTTGCAAAACAACCACGTATGTACGTGGTTTTGGGTGGTTTTTTTGCATATAGCCAACCCTATACGTGGAAAAAGCCTCGATATCCGCGTGGGCCGAAATGACCAATTTAGACTGGCCTAAAAATCAAATTTGACCATGGAAATTTAAAAAATTTGCATGAAAATGGAAGAGGAGGACATGAGAAGTTACCTAGAACAAACGGTGTCGAATTTCACTGAATGAAACTCTCGGAATTCGCGTTGGAAGTTCTGAGCTCAAATGGGTAAAGATTTCAAATGATATGTAATTTTTGAATTTTTTACTATTTATAGAAAAATTTTGAAATTTTTGAAATTTTTTACCCCCTTTCTATAGTTTTGAACAGTTTCTGACCATTTTGGACCGTTTTGGACTAATCCGATGATTGAGCACAGTTTCGACCATTGTTTTGACCCGTTCATGCTGCTTTCAGGTATTATGTCTAAACTGGCATATAGGTTAGATTTCACATCCATTTGAATTTTTCATAACCTTATGATCATTTCATTATAACCTCAGGTATGAACCCATTCTATCTTGTTATGGAACCTTCTTGTTGTTTTAGAAGTGACATGATGTGAATGGTAGAGCATGACCATACATGGGTGCCCTAGTTAGCTCCTTTTTTGTATTTGGTGCCCATGCCAACATTTTTTCCTTTAGGGTGTGGGAGTCCTTTGTATAGTATTGCCATGTCTTTGTGCAAGAGCCTCATAATCCTCTTGATCTTTTTGCTGGCCTTGGTCCCCAAGACTCCCTTATGTCAAGTTGTGATTGCATTATCATGAGTTTTTCCTGCCTCATTGAGCCTTATGCTGGCTTCCCTGACTTTGATTATCAGCTATATAGCTCGAGCTTATCTCATGTCTAGCCACGCAGAGCCATTTTATATATCCTTTGCAGCTTGATTCCCCATTTTCACTGGGAGGGGATTTTCCCCCGAGTGTCGTTATCCTACACATATGTCCTTGCATTGAGCATAGGCATGTTTCGCTGCTTGGAACTAGTTTGTTTTCCCATTGACACTCGTCTCCTCCTAGTCTGTAACTATAAAGTACTTTTATTCTTTTTCAAGCTTTTCAAAATATTTGAAAAAGTCTAAAAAAAATAAAAAAACCAAAAAGTCAGCCAAGAAAAAATGTTATCTTTGGCAGCAGTCGAGTCGTGTCGCCTTCGAACAGAGCACTGTATATCACATCCATTGGTTGGGTTGATAGTTTGAAATTAGGATCTGTACTCATTTCTCTAAGTTTATCTCCACCGATTGGTTAAGCTTCCAGTCCCTATGGAGCCTCTGTCGATGCCTCCTATGTCGCAGAGATGTCCCAGTTTTGTATATCAAGTCTATGCTACCTATATTCAGTCACCATTCACCTTTATGCTCTTGTTTGAAGCAAGTTGAAACCTGAGTCGGCCATTCCTCAGTTCTCTTGACTTTGCATGTCGGCCATTCCCGGTACTGATACTGGTTGGTGCACTTTATGATCGAGTCCTTCCACATTATACAGCCTTGCTGAGTACCTCATGTTGGATGATGAGGGATGCATTAATGCCCTCCTTCCAGCGGATTTCATCCCATTGACTTCAGATCATTTATTCTGGGATAGGAATCTAGAGTCATTTTTGAGTGCCTTGAGACTTGCAGTCATCAGTGGCAGGTTCTCTCGCCATCGACAGTTTTGGGAATACATCAATGTCCCTTGATCGATGGATCATCTAAAGTGTTCAACCTCAACACATTTATTCACACTTTTTCGTTTGCACTCTAGTACCTTGATTCCTATTTTCATTATCGGTGGGTGATCTCACGTCTATTAACGGTATACATCAATGACCGGTAATCAGATGATGGACTACTATGTTCGACCTCGACACCTCTATTCGCATAGTAGGACATGTACTCATAGCAGATTGTGTAGAAGACCTTTTAGATTGGTGGCATTTCATATATGCTACCTCCTTGATTGTGCCAGTGTTCATGAGATTTCAGATCTCTTGACTTGATTCTAGTGTATGTCAGATATTTCCAGCCATTATGGAGATCTTGATCCATTATATATCTTCAGCCTTCATGGAGATCATGATCCTTTGTATATCTTCATCATGGATATTCTGATCTATTTATATTGTACGTGGCGATGACCACGCATGTCATATTTTGTATCATGCCTATTCATGGCCATTGTACTCTTATGTATCCGGGACTACTATATCTACTTGCAGTTATGTGCAGAGTTTGATCATTGTATTGTACTGTTGGATGGCTAGTTATTCCACCTGGTTCTTCATCACTCCACTTCTAGGATGGAATTATAATGTATTTTGGCCATCGTATGACCCCTCTGACCTCACATATTAGGGAGCATCTGTTACAACTGATTTTACCACACATGGTGGATCACACCTTTATGGCCTTCCCTGTCCCTCTGCAAACTCTTTAGACCGCATGGACCATTTTTTTTACCTTTGATGTTTCCAATATCATCCCTAAAAACATACATTATTTTCTATACACGACTTTTAAACCTATTCTCATGTATATACACGGATTTGACCCTTAAACCCGCGTACATCGAGATGTGTGCAAAAGGCTAAATAGTTTTGGAGTTTTCCTTGATGTGGATCCAAGTCACTTGTATCTTGGCCTTCCATATGCCTTGAGATCACATGGATTTGACCTTCCATTACGACATTGAAGCACTATATAAGGAACCCTTTGGATACATTGAAAGGGGGAGGAATTGAAGAGCAAGAAAACTATAGTCCATTGTTGCCGGAGCTTATACTTGAGTCTACATCCCTTTGTCCCTTGGAGCACTTTGTGTTCTTCCAAATCTTTCCTTTTCTTGTGAGCTTGCTATCGAGAGATGGAGGATTGAAGTGGTGGAGGCCCAAGTGGAGGACTCAGTTTCTCCGATTCGCAGACGTGCCGACAGAGGTTGTCACTATTGTAATCTCTGATTTATATTAATAGAAATATCTTTTCCTATCCAATAATGTGTATTTAAATGAGTATGGAATCCATGGATGCTTTTAAATGCTTATATGTTATTGATTATATATGCTAGAGTAGATCTAGCACAATTATATATAGCATGCTTGTCTTGTTTGCTGAATGTTGAGAGAGCAAATTATTAATACAAGTTATAGTGGAAAAGCTCAATGGGGATCTACATCAACCACCTAGAATAAGGTATGTTTCGAGATCCTTCAGTGTTATATGTTTGGTTTCTCTTGCATATAGGAAAGGATTGATTTCTGTGGTTACTCCGTCTGTTGTGGTACCCCAAGCCATAGGAAGTTTTCTCTGTAATAGGCATTCTTTCCAAGTGCACATCCTTTTCAAGTGCCATCATGATCTATGCTGAGTACTGGAAGTCTTGTCACCATTGTCCTTATCCTTAAGAATGGAAAAAATCTATAGTGTAGATGATCAAGTCTCATGTGGCATAGCTCACCCAAACTAGTAGAATCATGTACTAGTGCCTGAACTGGTTGTGTACTCAACCTGTATAATCTCTCCTCTCAGACTCCAATCACGCAAGATGAATCCATGCTAGTATTATTCTGCCATTCCATAACCGTTCCATCAAAATATGCAAATTTCTAACCCTTGTACTCCAAAGATGATACGGAGACAAGGTTCCTTTTCATCCAAGGTACATATAATACATCACTCAAATGTAGTGTATCACTAGAATGTAACTAGAGGGAGGTAGCCCTTGATCCCACACCACTATCTATCAACCGAGTATCACTAGTGGTGGGAATGGCACCCGAGAGAGAGGAGATGAAGAAGAATTATGTACGATCATTATTCCTTAACTTCTTATGTGGAGCTTCGTCATCAACGATTGAGGCTTGGTATATTCTCTTCTTTGAACCAAGACACTATATGGCATAGTGACCGAACTTCTGAAATTTGTAGCATTGGATGCAAAAGAGATCCTTCTGAAACTTCTCACTAACAAGATTAACGGGAACCTTAGACTTGGAAACCCCATCAAGTCTATGTTCACCCTTCATGCTAATCATCTTGATTGCAATGTTGGACCATAAACTCTTGCAAGAGCTAGGTCATATTTGAAGTATGGGTACTTGTAAAACCGATTCCACAAATATTTGCACCCTATCAAGGTGAGTTGGAGCAAGGTAAGATCGAGCCAAAACTGTGGACCGAAGAGCTTGATCCTGGAATCCCTGGGTCTTGAACCCGATAGCATTAGGTAAAAAATTGAAATTTCACCAACAAGGATTTGGCCTCCACATAAAGATGTTCCCTCCTAGGGTGAGTTGCTCAATCCTCCTTTTCAAATATTATGAGGTTGCAAACATGCCAAAGTATGGATCCCTAGTTTTTGGCAATGGATTATTTTAGCATTGCTCTGATACCATGTTAGATTTTATAGATAACAATATAATTTCCCTTGCATAACAATAATAGGATCACTAAAAGAATAACCTAACACATAAATAATAACGAATATGGAGCTTGTTTAACCAAGGTGCTGATCTGTTACCTCCCAACCACATACAATGTAGAACTATTGTGTTCCCTGAGCTCACACCTTCTAATAGAGATACTATATTCAGAGATCAATGTACATCCATATAGCAGTAGCATAAACCCCAATCAATATAAGCGAAACTTCTTCAAAGTTGAAGAACTCAAAAAAATGTCTTCTTGTAGTCGAGTGAACTTCTTACTTCACTTGGAGCAAACTAGCTTGATTGCTTGATGTGGAAATGAGAGGAGGCACCTTCTATTTATACTTTATGTTGCTGATTTTTTAATTTATTAGTGGGGTTGGCTTGTCTTCTTAACTAGGACGAATTCTCTTGTATTGTGTGTTTAACTTGTATTTTGGATAATTCTTTTTGGGTCGACTTGTGAGGATGTGCCTCACGCATCTACTGCAACAACAATGTTGAGGTGATATGTCCAAGTGAGAAGGAAACAAACAGGTGTATTCCATCTAATTTTTGTTTTTCCTTTGTTTTATATGTTATTGATGATTATCCTATAACTATTAAAGAGGTAACTAATTTTGAGGAAGGTAAACTTTGGAAGAAGGTCACGGTTAAAAAAATGGAATTCTTAACAAAATTGAACCATGGGACTTGCTCAAGTTGCTTGATGGAAGAAAAATTATCCATAACAAATGTGTGTTCAAGAATAAAGTATAGCGGAGAAGTAAAAGGCTCAGTTAGTAGAAAACGGATATTCCTAGATGGAGGGAATTGACCTTTGGTGAGATTTTATTCGTTGTTGCAAAAATCACTTCCAATATATTTTGATTATCTCTTGCTACAAAATTTGATATGGAGTTAGAACATATTGATGTAAAGATAACATTCCTACATGGGCACCTAAAAGAAGAAACCTAAATGAAAAATATTGAAGGACTCATAGTGAAAGTAAGAAGGAGTTGATATGCAAGCTAAAAATAATTATATGGATTACATAAATCCCTAAGAATATAGTAACAAAAGTTTGATGCTTGCATACTAGGACTGGGATTTGTGAGAAGCAAAGAAGATCACTGTGCATTCCAAGAATTTTCATGATCATTTTATCTATATAGTATTTTGTAAGTTGATTGTATGTTTCCAATCATTAATAATAAGAATATTATAAGGATGTCATCCAACTAGATGTCAACAAATGGATGTTGTCACTAGAGCCCCTCATTACATCCACTCTTTTAGTGTACTTCACCACAATTCCCTGTGAGTGATTCAAACACTTAGTTACTATACACAGTTTGAGAGGAAAATTCAAATTCTTAGAGTAGTGTTTTTATTTTTTTGAAAACCATAGAGAAAAAATATTCACTTCAAATTTTTATACTTTTTATTTATAGAAACACACTTATAAACAATTTACCACCACCATGTATCACCATGACCATGTTTTGGTTTGCCAAAATTTCTCAGAATGATTCGTAAACTCCAAGACCTTTTAGTTAACTTGAAAGAATTTAAATGTGAATTGTTCTTAATTTCTAAGTTCCAATAAGGCATAAAGAATAAGCTTAAAGAGAACAATACAAATAGAATTATGAGGATAAAGAGAGTTTGTAACTGTGAAAATGAAGACTGTAACTTGTTAATGGAGTTTGGCTTAGAATTCCTACGTGTCCGGGTCCACTTCTAGTGCAATCCATTGAATTAATTCTTCAAGGAAAAATGTTACATCAATTTTGGAGAATGACATAAATATGACTATGTACAAAGATAACAGACACAACCAATGCGATACCTCAAGCATACAAATGGAGATTCTCTATCTTCCATGTAGTATCCCAAAGCACTGGACAATACGTTGTCTACTTCTACAGTCTAAAATTCTCTTGTCTAATGAAATTCACTGAAATTTTACTATTCCAACTATGTATTTCTTCTTCTTTTGCTTTTGCTTTTGTATTTCCTCTTCTATCCCTCCTTTTTCATCCATGTCTAAAACAATATGTTAAATAGAAGAATTTGGCCGGTTAAGTTTCGTGGATAACATGCCCAAGTTGGGAAAAAATCCCTCTTGATATGAAAATTACCTGTAGGATATTAATATGTAATGTCCCTTTTTGGAATTTTATTAAAAGACCATTTTTTCACTTTTTCCCCAATTTCAACCTTAACTAGTTTTGATGTCTAGACCTCCAGATTGACCCAAATGCTCCCAAATTTTCTCAGAAGGTACATTGATGATATTATAACTTAAATATTATGTTCATGGATGTTTTATGACCCCCAAATTAATTCTGAAAACTTTATTAATGTTCTGTTCAAAGTAGGAGTCTTTACTAGCAAATTGGGGCTCCAATTCCCATGGGTAATTGCCGGAAATGGCTTCTCAAATGGTCCCAAAGTCACTCAAATTTATGAATAGATGCAGGTGATATGTAAGGTAAATTTTTAAATCCTAATATGCACCATGTTTCATTTTATACAGGATTTTATGATTCTTTCCAAAACTGCTCCCAAATCATAATTTTGACGCTTGGGGAAAAGGCACCAAATCTTCTGCCAATGCAATAAAAATGAGTAAAATGGATTCCAATGCTTAAGTACTGGACATGATACTTGAAATAAACATTTATTATAGTCCATTCATCATAATTTATCATATATACATTCCTCCATTCGAAATAAGAAGCATTACCATGGCATATATCAAAATAGAGTGGAAATGGTCATTGTTTGCTAATTAAAAGTCATTTTTCCTTACAACCATTTGATATTTAGACCAGAGAATTTCTAAGAATGAATAAAATATCATATTGAGATTATTACAATTATTAATGGACAGTAAAAATCTCCCCCAATTCGAAATCATTAGCATTACAATGGTGCATAACAAGATAGTGGGGAAATGACACTATTTCTTGACTGTTTAATATTTTTACATGAAATATTTTGGCATTTCAACCTGAGAGTATTCTGAATTCAAAATAAAGAGAATTTAAATCATAACATAAAATAATGTATCATTATAAGCTTCCCCAAAGAGATCAATAGCTCACCCAAAGCGCAATCCCTCCATGAGCAAGAATATGCCATAAAAACTATTAATGGTTGAGAGAAAGTGCTGCAATAGAAGAATACACAAGCTGCCATGTAGCTTACAAATGAAAATAATACTCCATTAAATCTCCATGAAATACCTGAGTGGCCTCTCTGAACACCAAGTTGGAAGAGAATCTTTCACCCTCGAAATTGGCTAAGGCAAGAAAACTAGTCATCCACTAGCTCTCACAATTCACAAATGACAATTTCTCAAATGATAAAAATCCATTATCTTGGTTGCTTCCTATATTTTATAAACATAATTAGACTTATAAGTTTCCCAATCCATCCAAAAATTCAATCCAATTCGAATTTGGGTGTGTGCTCATGATTTTCCATGCGTCCTCCCTTTCCTAGCCTTCCACCTTCCCCAAATTCGATTTGGAGCCCATTGAGATTCCTCAACTCACATGAGAGCTCTATTGGATGCTCTATTTCGACATGAAATTTCAAATATGTCATATTTCAAACTTCATATCTGATGTATTTCATAGGTGTCATAGCATCTTTATCATTGTTGTCATAGAGCTAGGGAATCTAGTCCAAGTGTTTCACTAGCTCTGAAATGACTCTTCCTTTTCCATGTAAGTTAAATTTCCTCCCAAATTTGACCTATGATGCATATGGACAAGTGTATTAGCCTTACAAATCATACAAGAACCTTTATACTTCCCATGGATTCAAAATTTCAAGAGGAGGATGCCATGTGGCACATAAATTCTAGCTTGTGTGGACCCCATAACATCCTTGTGTCTCCATGCTCCATTGCCACTTCAATTTTCTCTTGTATTTATTTATTTAGATCATTTATTAAATATTTATTCCATTCTAATGTTTAAACATCATTCATTGTCCCCCTTATTCCAAATCCCAAATCTTCCACCCACAACCTAGGAAACTAGTAATTTTCCTCGGCAATTATTTGAGCCTTAGCATCAATTTGACAAACTCTAATGAATATGGAAAATGTGCATAGGCCATTGTGAACTAATGAAAAATTTGGGACATGACATAATCCATGCTTGAATCAGAAGCAAAATGGCATGAAATGAGGATCAAATTCAAATATCCGCGCCCAAATATCTTTGTACAAACCAAAAAACCAATTTCACAGATATAATTTTCGATTTAAGCCAGGGCTGTTGATCTAAATATGTCATCAAACAAGTTGGACCATTGATATAGAATCTGCCACTAAGAATTTAACTGTATAATGCATACTTGTCCGATGTCGACCTTTCAACATCAAAATTTTTCCGTTGTTCTGACCCCAACGACATAAGTCGAAACTGACAACGCAACTTCCCCAACTATCCTCCCAAATCATGATGCCTGACTATTCCGCTTCTCATGTCATAAGTTGAAAGTTGATAGTCAACATGAGCATAGAAAAATTGGCATTTCCTCTCCTAACTCTCAATCATGCCCTAACATGATTCATAAATCAGAGATAGACCTTTCTTCCACATGCGACGTATCAAAAGGTAATTGGTCTAATTGTCAAAACTTTAAATTGTGATAACTTCCACATCCAAAGTCCAAATTTGACAAAATGGGTTTTATAAAAAATCCCTCAGCAAGATCTATATAGCTATAACCATTCCTTAATCATTTGAAGAGTTTGATTTTAATTTATTTGGGAGATCCTCCTGGATCAAACCTCTCCACTGGAAGCTTTTGAACCCCAAAAGTTTGGTTTATACTAAAAGCAAGTGAGGGTAGAGCTCCCTCCATTTTCCAACCTCCATTCATTTTTCTTTGCTCGTTTCATCCCTTTAAGTCCTATTCAAAAAAACTCTACAACACCCTAATGTGAATTCCTTACATTTATGTCAAGGATGACATTTTCCTACAGCTCAGTCATATACTCAGGTGACATATCATCAATAGAAGGAATTTGTACATTAGTCTCCTCATCCATGATGATATGAGGTTCATACAACTTAATATTCCCAACATTCACAAATAAATACATTTACATATATGGAGGTTAGTTCAAGTGAAAAGCATTAGTGCCCACCTTTTGTAAAATTTCAAAAGGACCATACTTGATTGGTTTGAGCTTTTTGCCTTTTTGTTTAGCCTTTCTTTGTTGATGTATAACCAAACTTTGTCACCAACCTAAAATTGATGATCAGCCTGATGCATATCATGCTTGTATTTATACTTTGCTTGTATTTTCTCCAATTGTTCTTGAATTTCCCATTGTACTGCCTGGATTTGTTGAATGAAATTTAACACTGTGTTGGCATTATAATGTCAAACTACCACATTTTTTTCCAAAAGAAAAAATCCAGCGGTGTTTTGGGATAATACCGGCCTTAGAGTCCAGCATTCTGAATCTCTTCAGAATATTCATGGCATAATTTCCTTTACCGAGGAAGATCCAATCGATACTCTGCCACAACTCCATGCCTAAGAAGTAATACATCATCCCTACATCTTTCATCTCTAACTTAGAGGCAAGTCTCCTCTTTGTGTCTTCAATGAGTTCATCCTCCCCTGTAAAAAAACATGTCATCTACATATAGTAGGAGTATCACTGGCCTTTTGCCTTCAACCTTGAAGTAAAGGTTGGAATATGCTTTACTCTTGGTAAATCCTAAGCTCATTAGGAAGATAACCATCCTATAATACCATGTCTTGGGTGCCTGTTTCAATCCGTACAAGGATTTATTTAACTTGCACACATGAGTTTGTTTGTGATGTGTCTCAAATCCTAGTGGATGCTCCACATACACTTCCTCTTAAACTACACCATTCAATAATGTTGTCTTGAAGTCCATCTAGTGTACCTTCCATTTCATTACTGCAGCCAATGAAAGTATATCTTGCTACGACTGCAAATGTTTCCTTGTAGTCTATGCCTTCTTTCTGGGAAAATCCACATTCCACAAATATTGCCTCGTTGTTGTTCATGATTAAGCACCCTTGTAACCTAGGGTCTGGGGTTACCAACTTACTACTAACCTTGCAGACAATCATCTTTAATAGAGAACAGAAAGGAAATAGGAAGAAATTCTTGACTTACTCGATTACCGATGGTTGATCCAAGCTTGATCTTCTTCCGTTCCTCTTCTCTCCAAAGCTTCCAGGGATGCACCTCCTTCACTTGTAAAGAGCAAATTCTCCAAGTACTATCTTATACATGTATATATGAGAGGTTAGATAAACAATATATCTAGTACATAATAAAAAATATTCATTAACCATAATACATGAAAGAGACTCAACACAATGTTGATAGAAGAATTCTCTTTATTAACAATCAATGAATGAGATAAGAGTACAACCCAGCTTCTGAGACAAGGACTCCTCTGCAACTAAAGGACTCTGAGTTCTGCTGCTCCAAGACTTCTGAAGATATATGACCAACATAAATTTGCTCTGCAATCTTGATTGATTAATGCCCTCCCCAAGGCCTCTATTTATACTTTGGGAAATAGAGTGGTTTCGAAGGTTGAAACAGTTAGGATAGTTAATGATTAAGGCCCAACTAATCTCCATTAATCGTGGTTTATATTTTCAATGTTGAATCAAGATGTGCGCGACTATTAATATAGGCAACCTGCGTATGACACGGGAGTTGCTTAAAGGAAACCCGCATACATTGATGTACGCGGGTTGCAATGTAGATAGTCATGTATAGTACATGATTTGTCAATGGAAATAGTCGCGTACATACGCGAGTTGAAATGGAGATAGTCATGTACGCAACTCAACACTTGGAAAAATAAAATGGCAAGCTGGTTCAAGGGTAAATGCATCCCAAGTCATGCCCATCTATAGTGTTTTGGAAAACTTCAATCCTAAGATGTCCTTTTGTGTACCAACATAAGGCATGTCGACACTTAGACAGGGAAGTGCCATTTGGGTTGATAACACTCGTGTTTTTCAATGCTACCATCTATAGCATGCTTGATCTTGTAGAGCCACTTCAAAGTCACAACATACTTTCCTTCTGGTCTCGGAACTATCTCCCAGACATAATTCTTCATAATCTATTGGTACTCCTCGTTCATGGCTTCCTTCCATCCTTTATTTTCTACTGCTTCTTCGTAGTTGGAAGGTTCCTTGTGAATGATGTCACATAGATGGGCCACATAGTTATTTTATGGTCTAGGTCTCTTGATTTCTCTATGCATCCCTTTTGGAGTGCCATACCTCTTTGCGTATTGTGTTAGTTCTCATGCCCATGCTGGTCTTCTTTTGTGGGAGTTCTTCTCACGAAGTGGTTCTACAGGTTCTTGTGGTTCTGTCATGTCATGGTATTCATGTTTTTTTGTAGTTATTTCTTTTATTGCAGTGTTTCTGACTCTAGATGTTTCAGGTTCTTGGTCATCTTCAATAGGTAGTTTTCTTGATCTGGGGTATGCTGAGTCTTCGTGAAATGTTATGTCTCTGCTGATGTCAACCTTCTTAAATCTTGGGAAGTATATTAGGTAGGCCTTTGAAGTGTCGTTGTATCCTACGAATATTGCCTTCCTTCCTTAAGGATCTAGTGTGGTCCTCTTTTCCTTTGAGATGTGTATGTACACTAAGCAACCAAATATCCTAAAATGGATGAATTCTGGTTTCTCACCTGAGAAAGATTATTCGAGAGTCTTGTTGTCTAATACCCGGTGAGGTGTGCGGTTTTGTACATACACAGCTGTCCTTGCGGCTTCTGTCCCTAAGTTAATTGGAAGATCCTGGTCATGTAGCATTGCTTTTCCTGCTTCCATTATTGTTTTGTTCTTTTGTTTTTCAATTCCATTCCGTTGAGGATTGTAGGGAGTGATCAACTCCCTCTTAATCCCAGATTCTTTGTTGAGGTCCTTGAAATCTTCTGAGGTGAATTCTCTGCCATTATCTAACTGTAGAGTCTTGATCTTCCTCTTAGTGTGATTTTCGACCAAGGCTTTGAATTCCTTGAACTTGCTAAATACCTCATCTTTTCTTTTCAAGAAACAAATCCAAGTCTTACGTGAGAAGTCATCTATAAATGAAACATAATATACATACCTGCTTAGTGAGATGGATGACATGGGCCCACATACATCAGAGTGGACTATCTCCAATATTCCTTTTGCTTTGATTTCATTGCTGGGAAATGTCTTCTTTATATTCTTTCCTTGTGCACATCCCTTGCAAATGCCTTCATGTTTTGACTGGATTTATGGAAGTCTTGAAACTGCTTTACTTGCAATAGGTAGTGCACATGTGCAAGGATTATATGCCATAGTTCACTTGGTTCTATTGAGTCATGAACCAATGCTTGTTTAGGTTGTGCCTTCAACTTGTACAAATCTCCCTCTTGCTCTCCAATTACTATTTCATCATCTATTGTATTTCCTTTTGGCCGCATTAGAACTTAGCCATCAACAAATGCAACCCTTATCCCTTTTTCATTTAGTGTAGAGATGGAGAGAATATTCTTCTTAAATCCCGAAACATATAGGACAACTTTCATGTTCAGGGATTTTCCAAAATCTAACTTGTAGGAAGCTTCTCCACTTCTTTTTATGGGGTATTGATAGTCATCCCTAAGTTTCACCTTGTGAGATGATTCATGCTCAAATAGATTGACGAATAATTCTTTGTATCCCATCATGTTCTTGGATTCCCCAATATCTACAAGCCAATCCTTGCTTCCATGTGTTATAGTGCCCTTGAAATCTGATATTAAGACATGTTCTTCATCACTTGAAGAATCAACTCTTTCTTCTCTGATTCTTTTCCTTTCCTATTCATAATATATAGCGGTGTGAGAATGATGTATTTTATTGTTGATCCTTTTGTTGGAGGAGCCTTTGTTTATGGGACAATCTCTGGAGTAGTGTCCCTTCTCATCACATGTGTAAGATCTAATACTGGATAAATCTCTTTTGAGTTTTCTTTATCTTTTGTGATGATGGTCCTCCCTCTTATTGTGATGATGATCCTCCTTCTTGTGGTGATTTATTCTAGTGTGGATTGCAAGAACTTGATCATCTGTTGCTCCCATATTCTCTTCTCTTGTTATGAGTCGAGCTTCTTCTTGGGTGCATTCTTCCCAAAGTCTGCTGAAAGTGATCAACTTCTTTCTGCCACATATTCCTTAAATGAATGAATCTCATGATATTGGGAGACCATTCAAGGTGGTCATAACAATATCTCCTTCTTCTAGCTTCTCTTCAACTTCTTTGAGTTGTTCCTTGATTTGGGAAACCCTTGTGAAGTAGGATTTCATGGTCTCTGAATTTTGTATCTTCACATTCTTTAGTTGGTTCCTTAATGTCATCTTCCGATTGATGTTCTTCCCTTCAAAATACTTCGTCAAAGCATCGAACACTTTCTTAGGTGTCTTCAAGGATGACACATGAGGGATGTGACGATCCTTAATAGAATCTGCAATGATTATCTTGGCCTTTGTTAACACAAAAAATTGTTCACGTAGCTTTCCATGGTCTAAACCACAGTCATACATCACATTCTCACCATTATTTCCTCCATTTTGACCTTCACAACTAAAAACCCACCAAATATGGTCCAAAACATTATTATTCCTTTCCTATGAATGAAGGGAAGTTGAGCATTTATTGTGGTTTATCCCCACTCTCTCCAAAAAGGACAAAAAAACGCTAAAATGAGAATGGGTCAAAAACCATAGATAAATTCCATGCACAATAAAATACCATGGGTAAAAAAATCTTGGACCATCCTATAAATACATTGTGAAGGTCTCACCAAAAACACTTTTTGTCATTCATTCATTCACTCTTGAACCTTTCGCCATTGTCATCACACTTTTCCATATCATTCCCACGTTTTATGTTGAGCTTGCTCCATACCCATTTGGATCCATTCCCCCTATTTAACAACCAAAAGTGGAGTAGACTGGAGATCCAAACCATGGAGCTGCAAGACCATTCCCTTAGATGGCTGCAGTGGTCCACTTCAAAGAAAGGTACACCAATTGTTGTTATTTGTTGTTAGTTAGAAAATAAAATTAAAATCATAAAATTATTTCCATTCTTGTTTATTATCAATTATTGTTGTAAGTCGAAGTTGAAAAACACTTCGTTGCACCATTGAACTCTACCCTATGATCTGGTTGATCTAGGGTAGGTGCTTTGGCACGTAGTAGGGGAGAAATTCCCACTACAACCTTGAGCAAGTTGTTATTGTGGATAGCCTTAAATTCATCTCCCTCTAGAGTTGGAACTTCCTAATTAATATACTTGTCCAAGTAATTTTCCTCAAGGACAAGAGAGATCCTATACTTCCATGCTCGGAAGTTGTCAACTCCCCCAATATTACCATAAAGATGGGTGTGGTGATTCATCTTGAAATGAGAACCTCAAATGGAAATAGAAGAGATTTAGATCTTACCAATTTGAGATGCCCAACCTGGTTCTGGAGTTGGATGACCTAGGGTTTATTAGAGAAACACTAATTTTCCAAACTTGGAATCTTGAAATTATATTTGGA
Organism: Pseudotsuga menziesii; assembly: GCA_001517045.1. Lineage (NCBI taxonomy): Eukaryota > Viridiplantae > Streptophyta > Pinopsida > Pinales > Pinaceae > Pseudotsuga > Pseudotsuga menziesii. The sequence goes on from LPNX010096217.1 coordinate 548,714, forward strand.
TATAAAGATGCGCCTCCTTGAGTTGAGTTTCCTAGTTAAGTCCTTTTATAAAAATTGTGGTGGGAAGCCTAAAAAACTTGATTCCCTAGTTTCTTCCCGCACTGTCTCGCAGTAAAAAATGAGACTTCTTCAAATTTGATTTTTCTTCCACCAAAAGATGTTCCCTCCTAGGTCGAGTTATCCTAGCCCTCTTTTCTTGATGATATGTGGAGAGAAGGCCTTGAACTAGGAAGCCCTAGTTCCCCCTGCCGCATAGTGCCTTCTTTTAGAGTGGCTCTGATACCATGTTAGTTTTTCTACTTTAATTCAATTTGATTAGGATCTATATTTGAAAGAATAACAAGCACAACAAAATACACAAGACACAAATATTTTCCTTGGGGAATCTATAAAGGAGAAAACCCCGCAAACTTCCTCATAATAGTCATGTCACTAATACAATATCATAAGATGGAAAAACCCAAGAATAAAAACTATTTTGTAGCTCTCTCTTTCTCCTCTAGTGAACTTGTCCTCGATTTCTCTCCTTATGTGAACTTGAGAGTGAGTGAGTGTATGTATAAATGAGGGAGGGCGCCTCCCTATTTATACACATCAATTGATTAATCTAAAACCTAATCGATCCTACCTCCTTACCTAGCAGGGCCGACTTCTTCTAGGGAGACTTAAAAATACATTTTATTATATTTATCTTGGGTAATAATGCCCTTACTTACAACATACATTTTACCTCAATGACCAATCATAATAATGACATCCAAAACGAAGGAAAAACATCTTTGACAGGGGTACAATAAAATACAATAATAATATACAACATAATATCTTCTGAAGTTACATTTACAACAAAAAATTTCACCATGATTATTTGATCAATGTACATTGAATCACTTCTTTCTCCTTCAATCTTCTTTCACAGTGAGTTTATTCTATCCTGAGCATCCTAAGCTTTGCTAATTTAAACATTAGTATCGGAGTAGGTGATTAGGCCAGCTTCAATCCTCATAAACTTCCATTGATGCACCATAAGCAATTGAGTTCCACATAACTCCTGGAATTTTTTCCTTATTCCCTCTGGATTTTTTCTAGAGAAGTCTAGCCAGGTGTGATGCACCTAGAGAATGCGCACATGCAGAAGTATTGAATTGGTTTGGCTACAAATTGAAGTATTTTTGTAGGTAAATTGAATAATTATGAAGAATTGTGTCACCCAAGAAGCTGCAAGATAGAGGAAGGAGGAAGCAGAAAGGAAAGGATAAAAGGAACACTAAACTCAAACCTAAGGAATATTTTGATCCATCAAATGAAGCCTCAAGATCTAAGACGGATAAACATCAGAGGTTTGACAAGGGAAAGTGATCCTAGAATAAGAAAGGAAACCATATAGATAAAGGTTGTATGAATAAGACCCTAGATCATATGTCAAGAATCCTTGAACAACACAATATTGCTCTCCTTGGAGGTGTAAAAAAGGTTGATTTTGGAGACAAGACATAATATAACGAGAAATTCCATGCCCTGAAGGTTGGATTTTCAAAATACGATGCCTTTCTCATTGATTTAGGAGCCTCCAATCACACATGGTTGCATCCAAAGAATAATTCTCTTCATTGAAACGTACTGATAGTGCAAGTATGCACATGTGAGATGACTTGCTAATCCAAGTTGAAGGGAAGGTTTCAATCAAATTTGAGCATGGAGTGTTCAAGAATGTCCTCTATGTGCCCTCCTTAGTATCAAACTTGTTGTCTGTATATCAAATGACTCATACATGCTCACCAAAGCGAGTTGTATTTGATCCTAACTCGGTGGATATCTCAAATATCTCAACTAGGAAGCTGATAATGAAAGGCGTTGCAAACCATGCCTCCAAGGCATATGAGTTCTCACATTTTTTGCCATACTAAAATCCAATGCAATCTTAGCCTCCATTTAACAGGGAAGGTAAATTCATTCTACCTAAACCTTTTGCATATGATGATGTTTCCATTAATGTTTCACATTTAGAATCCAAATAAGAGGGCCAAGGTGAATCAATTTTTGGAATTGAAGATGAATTTAAATTATATCTAGATCAAAATCCAGTCCCTACTCCCAATCCTAAGCCTAAATGGGCTCAAAAAGTCATTGAGGATGTTGGGAACATGGCTGGGGATTCATATGACAAAATGAGAACAAGATATCAGTTTCAAAATGAGAGCCTTGCTCCATGTCATGCAAATTCACTTCTCCCAGAGAGGTGCTACAAACTCCTAGAGAGATGCTACATGATGGTGAGGTCTAATCAATAGTTATGCAAAGTGGCTTGTCTTGATTCACTAAAACATGCAACCATTGACAAGGAATAGGAGTCACTAAAGAACAAATAGACATTGGATCATGTCTCTCTTCCTCCAAATAGGAGAGACAAAAGTACCACCTTTTTACATGGTAAATTGGAAGAAGAAATATACATGGAAAAGCCTAAGGGGTACATTGATGATTCTTTCTTGGCATGCAAGCCGGGGAAATGATGTATGGCCTCAATCAAGTACCCAGGGCATGGAACCCCAAGTTAAACTCTTCCATACTATCAAAGAGATTCAAAAGATGCAAGTTTGGTTGCAAAAGAAACACCATTTCTTCTCCTATTTGGCATCATATTGGAAGAAGGTGGAGAGGTTCACATGCAATGTCTAGTGCACACAAGGACCATCACATTGCATTACTGCTCTACAGAGGTGCATAGTAGTTTTTTCACAAAGTTTTTTTCTCAAGAGAAATTTGTCTCTTGGTGTGAAAGCTTGATCCAGTTCCCTATTGTTCATTTTTGAGGGGTTGGGGGGAGGGTTCCCATGAGGTTTTCCCCATTTGCTCGGTTTATTGAGAAATTATATTGTATGGGTGACCTTTGGTCTTATTTTCTAGGCCCTAGGTTTTCCAAGTTTGGATTAAGGGGGAGGGGGTGTTAGGCTTAATTATAATCCTCCCTTAACCACCATAGTTAAATGCCATTTCCTATCTTAGGAGTCCGTTGTCACTTTACTAGTTCCATGGGGAACTCATTTGGGGACCACCTACCACTTGATGCACTAGTTTGCACGAGTTTGGGAGCTCTAGAGGCAAATCCCTATAATTTAGGAACCCACATCGAGTCATGGGAGTCCCATCATCAGTTCACCCTAGTCTATGTTGAGTTATCCTTCGATGGGAATCAATTAGTTCATCTCCAATTAGCCTATAGCCACATTTGCATGAATCAAGGAGGTTAGGCACCTTTTCCTACCTACGTTGATAAATCAGCTGATTATGAACTGATTTAGTTGTCTTCAGTTAAACTAGTGAGCATCTAGTGGTGATTTTCCCATATTGAGTGAGCTATGGAGTCGGTCCAAGTTGGTGAATTCAAATCATACCTAGTGGATTCGATTTCTCCTTATTGTATCATCATTGTATTACACACAAATTAATGATAATGGATGTAATGTTATGTTGACCAATCTTTGTCTCTTGGTTGTTCAATTTCACCATGATTGTTTGATCAGTGTACATTGAATTGCTTCTTTCTCCTTAAATCTTCTTTCATAGTGAGTTCATTCCATCCTGAGGATCCTAAGCTTTTCTAAATTAAACATCATCTAGTTTCTTAGCATTAACTTCTCCATTAAACATGGGAAAATTATACTTTATGTCAATCTTCAATAATGGTGTATTAAGATCAAAATTTCAAGAGTGCTTTATATGTGCATCTGATAAAGTACTGGAATAACTACTACTAGAAGGCGACAATGATGAAGATGATGGAGAGATTGGAGTTTTGGGGGAATATCCTCCATTACTTTTTTTTCCCTAAGGTACTTCTTGTTGTTTTTGTGTGCTTCGTTATCTTCTTCTTCAATCTTCTCTAATAATATGCAAACGACTTCGGTACCCCATCAACCACCTGGTAGAAATATTTTTGGAAGGCCTTCTCATACTTTGCATGATAGTTTATTTGCCATTTTCTTGGTTCGATGTACACACCTAACTTCTGGGTTAAAAGGATCAAGTTCTCCTTTACCAACTTTAAGGTTAGCCCTAGTTAGGATTTGCAGACTCACAATTCTCAGGTTAAAACTTCTCTGATACCAACATGATTTGTAAACTCCAGGACCTTTTAAATGCAAATTGTTCTTAATTTCTAAGTTCCAATAAGGCATAAACAATAAGCTTAAAGGGAATAATAAAAACATAATTATGAGGATAAACAGAGTCTGTAACCATGAAAATGAAGACTGTAACTTGTTAATGAAGTTCGGCTCATAATTCCTACGTATCCTGGTCCACTTCTTGTGCGACCAATTGAATTAATTCTTCAATGAAAAAGTTTACATCAATTTCAGAGAATGACAAAAATATGATTGTGTACAAAGACAATAGACACAACCAATGTGACACCTCAAGCATACAAATGGAGAATCTCCGCCTTCCACGTAGTATCTCCAAGCACTGGACAATACAATGTTTGCTTCTAGATTATGAAATTATTATGTCTAATGAAATCCACTGAACTCTTACTGTTCCAGATGTGTATTTCTTCTTCTATTGCCTTTTCTTTTGTATCTCCTCTTCTATTGCTATCTATTCATCCATGTCTAAAACAATATGTTAAATAGAAGAATTTGGATAGTGAATATCTGTGGATAACGTGCCCAATTTGAGAAAAAATACATCTTGATGCCCAAATTACCTGTAGGATAATAATCCATGCTCAAATCAGGAGAAAAATGGCACAAAATGAGGATATAATTCAAATAGTCACGTCCAAAGATCTCTGTACAAACCTAAAATCCCATTCCACAAACATAATTTATGGTTTAAACCAGAGTCGCTGATCTAAATATGTCATCAAACATGATGGACCATCGATCTGTAGTATTCCACTACGACCCCGACTATATGATGTCGGCTCTCTGACACCGACTTGTTTCAACTTTTCTAACCTTGACGTCAAAAGTCGAAATTTGCAACGCAACTTCCCCAAGTATCCTCCCGACTCTCGACGCCCGACTATTCTGAGTCCGATGTCATAAGTAGGAAGTCGACAATCGATATGGGCTCAACAAATCTAGCATTTATACTTTTGACTCTCGATTGCAGCCTAATATGATTCGAAAATCAGATATAAGCCTTGCTTCTGCATGCCATGTGTCGAAGGTATTTGGTTAAAGTGTCAAAACTTCAAATTGTGATAACTTCCACATCCGAAGTCCAAATTTGACAAAATGGGCATCACTAGAAAGCTCTCAACAATATCTATACAATTGTAAACTTTCCTTAAGCATTTGAAGAGTTTAAATTTTAAGTCATTTGGGGGATCCTCCTGGATCACATAATATCCAGGTGCACTAAATTTTCTTCCACCTTTAGTGCAAAGTAGTGTATTTTTTTAAGTGAATATCATCTAGACTTATTTCATTTAATAACAAGATTTAAATGATCTCAATGGCTTTAAACTCACCAAGACTAGTACCGTCAAAACCCCAAAATTTCAAAAAATTTAAAACCTTTAAAATAACATATAATCACATTAAAAGCAGTTGTTAACTGGTTGATTAGTTTATGCTATTTAAAATGTAACTGAATAGTTATTTTAAATACTCTGTACTTTGAAAAAAACATATTTCTTTTCAGCTACTGATTAATTTTCTATTTGCGACATAAGGTGATTTGTCGTAAGGGCTGGGCTTACTTAGCTTTCGAGCTAACGCAGCCGTTTTCTTCTATTACAGATATACAGGTAAGAAGTTTGGTTCGATGCTAACAAGTCTTTGAAGTTACAGTTCAGATTCTGCACACACTTTGTTTAGTAAAAGTTTATACATGCTAGACAGAAAAATATCATACTTCTCAAGGTAAAATCTTGTTATTTCTGCTATACTTTCCTTTGGGACTTATTACTAAAAGAGAATTGCATTATTACATACAAACAAAGGAAGACTAAGCCATACAGGTTCTTGAGGTTTAGTAGACTTACAAGTATGAAAACTTTAAATGTTCATCCTTAAGATAAGTATAAGAACTTATATATTAATTCATTACCTAACAGCTTATCAGGGTAGAAAGATCACAACTTCACAGGTTTTATTTCTTTTAATCAAAGTTATAATAATAACATTCTATGCTTAGCTTGCATCCTATTCAGTTTTTCAACTGATGAGGACTATTATTAAAACCAATCCATAAACTTCCTTACTGAAGCATCTAAGATCTATGATCTGAAACAAGTCTCCCATTTATAGTTTAAAAGTCTATAATCCTCTAGAAGGCTTAACTCATTCCAGAAGTATCATTGGGTTGGAAACCCAAAGCTGTTAAAAGTCAATCCTAAATTCATTATCTTCAATTATTTTATAATGTATCAAGACTAGATTATCAAATAAGAAGATAGAGAGAGTATTCCAGTTCTATTCTACCTTGCTTATGGAGTCTCTCATAAAATTCTGAGTTTGGGAGTGACATAGTCTAGTTGTCACTAAAAGAATGCTATGACTATAGCAAGGGCGAGTTATCTTTATCCATAAATATCTAATTTAATTAATTAAGACAACCAAATCGAATGAAGAAATAGCCTAATAGAAACACCATTTATTTGTATAAAATTACATACATCAGGGAATAGGTAGGTTTATCATCTTCCTTTAAAACCCAAAATAGTTGGCATAGAGATTGTAAACTATGACAACTAAACAAATGCCATAATATACTCTTCTATGACTCTTTTAAACACATATCAAACCTTTAGGCTTGAGTGCACTATGCTATGGTATAAACCATACAAACACTATGATCATAACAATGGATTAAACTACAAACCAAACGTAGCATGGAATATATTAAACAAAACATATTATACAATATGTATATTCCAAGTACTAAAGAATTAAACCATACGTAGCATGCAATATATATAATTCTTGTTACTAATCATGCGTTGTGGCGATATGGTGTAGGTATACATCAAGGTTTATAACTTATTATAAATCATTCCAGCGATGATTTTGATTGACAACAATCATCGGTCATGGACTTTCGAGTAAAAACCATATGATGCCAATTATTAAAAGAGCTATGTGGGTGCATATTATCCATTCGTTGGCACTATAAGTGGTTGACTGAACCCTAACTCTTCATTCCATTTTTCCCTCGGGCCTCTTGGCCACTCTGCATCATTTCGGAACCGTGCTGGTAATGTGTTGACCGCCATTGCACCTTCATTACTCTTGCTCCTCGCGAGTTTCAAATACTACACTGTGAGTTCTTTAGAGTGTTTACCTCGGGTTGATTTGCCTCTGTGGAACCGCTGTAGGTTTACTTGCCTCGACTGGTGATAGTCCAGCCCTTTTCTTGCACCCTCCAGTGGATTATCCTTTCAAATAACGTGGCTGTTTTTTTTTTGGTTAGCCGGTCGGTGAAAAAAAATAAGAAGAAGGCTACGATGTTAGGGTTTATCTGGGGTCTCCTTTGTGCTGTAGGTTGAATGATAAAAGAATACCAGTCACTCTGCCATCGAATGGCAACCTCCTCACTGGAACAAGTCACGGTTTCACATCAAGGCTATCAGCTGATAAGGTAACACTTGAATTGGTTATTTTTATTGTACAATAAAATTTATAGTTATTATTTATCTTTTAAATACATGCTAATAGTCGGCTGTAAAATAAATCTCCTCGCAGGTGAACCTGCTACACTTCGATGCCTTCTCTGGATTCAGGGTTACAGCTCCAGCTACGGTAAGCCCTGGGTCCTTCCATGGCTTATCATCTTTGTCTGCATCTTAAGGATGGCGTTGGTTGTTACTATGGCCATTCTGTCCTCATGGTTTTTGAGCTGTTTGTTTTAATGTTTACGCTAAGGGTATAACCCTAGCTCTGAAAAGAGTCCTCCGGCTACGGCCGTGAATGTAAGGTTTCGATTTTAAAAACAGTAGGGTTTATAAAAACAAAAAAATGCAGGCTGTAAGCCTTCGTGCTATTACTGTGTTAAAGATTTTTTACAGGCCGTGAGCCTTGCTTTTACTGTATTAAAGTTTTACAGGCCGTGAGCCTTGCATTTACAGCTATGGGTTAATAAATGAACAGAGTTTTCAGTCTTATGTGATTACTTATCATGGGTAGGGTTTTTACCCTTCATTCTACCATATTTTCAAAACTGGTTCTTTATCTTGCATTTACTTAATGCTGTATTGAAAAGATAAAAGAAAACAAAAGAATGCTTATTGTGCTTCATTTAATAGCCCAGCTGTAAATGTTATTAGTTATTTTTATTTAATAAGATTTAGGATGAAGAGACATTTGTCTTGTTAGGTTTATAAACATAAGCTCGATTGTCGAGCGTCCTGTACTCATACCTTCTCCTCTCGGTACAGATAAACCTTGATTTATTTAATACATCATTACTTGTTTTAGATCTGTATAATATATTAATAGCCTTCAGGCTCATTACAGTCTTATAATATTGTTTTTATAAGGTGACTGTAGTGAATAATGTCCATTTTTATTTATTTATTACTTAGTTGCAATAATTATAAATCTAGAATTTTTAACCCGGTTCTGCAGTTTGTAAACAATATTGCTTTTATATTTTAATATTCAGTAATATAATGCTACTCTTTTGAAATCTTTTAATTATTACCAATGTCTTTTAATAATGTTTATTTATTTTACAAGATAAATTGAAAGACTAGTTCATAAATATTTTTCTTTTTGTTTAATTACATTCTATGTATAAATAAACAAGTCTTTATTTTTATATTAATATAATACCTGAATGTTA
>LPNX010096217.1:557831-579546 GCA_001517045.1 Pseudotsuga menziesii
GATACATGTTTATGTCCTTCTGTCAGTAATGTTTTCATTTTAACTCTATAAAACTGAATTCCTTTTTAAAAATAGAAGAACAACCATAACTTAAACTGCAAGGATACTTGGACTATCTTTTCATTTTCTTTTACTGCTAGTATTTCCAGAAAACAAAGTTACAGTACTAGAATAGTTTAAAGCTGTAGGAAGATAGCTAATGAATTAAACAGAAAGACATTTGTAATAGCTGCAAGTAAAGTAGGGAACTCAGTTCGAAAGAATATTACTTCTCAACACTGAGACACTGTGCTAGAGTACGGTTTGGTGATACCAAATGTGGAAAAACATAGTGAATACTAACAGGTTTAACTACTGGTATCCTGAGATACTAAATTTACTGAACTAACTAATTACTCAGACATGTAAATAACCATATCATTCATCCATTCATACTCAGAAAACATAAAGAAATGAATGACAGAACCTGTTTAAGCTGTGGACAACAACAACAATGGGAGGCCGTTCCTCCCTACCAACTCCTGGAGAGCGCTCAGACAACGACTTCTCAGGATCCCCGAGCTTGCTCTGGTCTCCCTGGCTGGAACTAGGTGCAGCAAATCAGATACCAGTCTTCAACTCAGTATTAACTCAGAACTATCAGTCAGTTCTCTTAGCCCAAATAGCTGTATTCAGAGTCAAGTTACTGCAGCAATCCACTCAAAACACTTCCTTACTGTTTTTCCCTCTTTCCTCAATGAAATTCTTGAATAACATTCACCTGAATGAATTCTCTCTGGAATAAAATCTGAGCAGCCCCAGCTCTCTTCATTGAGTACTTTTAAAGATTGCCTAGGTCTTAGTTGGGTTAACTGTCATTTAATGAGCCACCTGCTCAGATTCCACTTTCTTGGGGAATCATGACCCCAAATATAGGGAAGTTTCCACCTGCAACTTAGGAAGTGTTTGAGGATGCTGCCACTTGTCTTTTGCCTTTCCACCTAGTTCCATCCACCAGTTTGACCAGTAACCTCTTTTAACAACTCTCCTATGCTGTTGTCTCCATAATTTATTTATTATTAATAAAATATTCTGAATTACACTCCATAACTGTTGACTCTGCTGAGTCATCAATCCCTACTTAGGATTAAGTTTAACATAATGTCTCAGAAATAAAATAAAACAAATTACATAATTTTACAAAATTGGGGTATGTGACAAGTACTCTTCATATCAAATGCATATGTAATTTTTGTAGAATTATGTTATGCTCCCTACTCTTTGATCTTATATCTAAGATTCTACAACTACTTTAACACAATCTATATGTAATGTATAAGAAATACGTTTCTTAAATATTTATGACCGTTTAATTGTAGCTTTTGAATTTTATTTATGATCCGGATTTATGCAGGAACACAACAGAATACACAAATAACCATAGAAACAAATATGCAGCGGATATAACCCTTCATTTCATTAATAAATAGCTGAAACTTGTTTACATACAGAATGGAAATAAACTAGCTAGAGTGTTAGTAGCTTATCTCTGAGAAGAGATGTGGTGGCTACATGCCTCTGAACTCTATGTTATAATGAGGCTCGAAGGCCTATATATTATTGAGAAACAATGGAAACCCTACACATTCAAAAACCTAACCCTAGGACGTGAAACACCAGAATGTGGGCCCCGTTGGGTAACTTGGTACATCAATTTCCTAGGATCGTAACTTTAGCATACTACCTCCGTTTGATGCGCATGATACATCGTTAGAAAGATCTGTTTAAGGACTACATCCAAAAACAAAAAATATTAAATCTAAAATGGACTCATATTTTTTCGACCATTCGATGCCGAAAAAACGTCGTTTAGGGCCTCAAAACGAATCTGGAAGTTTAGGACCCGAAAAATGCCAAAAATAGTAAATTGTGCTCCAATTAAGGAAACTGGAAAACTAAAAGAAACAATGGTGGGGGTCCAAGAGGAATAGGTGGGTGGCCACCAATATCCTCCTGGATCATTCCTCCCCCCTTAGGAAGCAATGGTCCCCATTGCGTTGAGTTCCTCCATGAGATGAGGAAACTTCTGTTGAACTTGGTCCCTGGTGAGCTACTTTCCCTAGTGAAGGAGTTGGCCTGCTTTGACAACTCGATATAGTTGGATCTTCTGCTAGTGGGTGTTCTTGATCTGTGTGTCCATAATACAATCAGTTGTGGCTTGTTCCATGCAGTCGGGGTTTAACTCTGTTGGTGTGAGTTGTTCTGCCACGTCTGATGTGTCCAGTAGAGGTGGAAAGTAGGGCTGAAGGCGGTCCACATTGAACACTAGATGCAAACCAAGGAATGGTGGAATACGACCTCGATAGCCTTGGTGATGGTGTATGGGTCATATCGGAGTGGGCAAAGCTTGCGGTGGGTCCAACGAGGCGCTCCTTCTGCAAATGTAGCTACATTTTGTCGCCCACCTGGAAGTTGTGTTGCACCCGATGCTAATCATGTCGCTACTTGTACTTAGCATTAGATCTGTCCAATATGTCATGAAACTATTGGAAAATGTGCTAAATGCACTTAATGAAGCTGTTTTACTTGGAAACTTCAGAATGGATATGAGTTGAATTAGCTTGAGTAGCTGCAAATGGCATGGCTACGTCAATGGGACATAGTGGATGGAATCCCAAGACCACCTGAAAGGGGCTGTGATTGGTTGAGCTATGGAGGGCTTGGTTATAGCTGTGTTTTACATAGGGGAGGCTCTCATCCCGTGTGCATGGATTCTTTGAGTTGTACATGTGCAAAATGTGTACAATCATCCTGTTGACGACCTCTGCCTGGCCTTCAGTCTGGGGATGGAAAGCTGTGGACTTTGTGAGCTTGGTGTCTAGCATTGACCATAGGCTAGAACAAAATGTACTAAGGAACCTGCTGTCCTGGTATGAGATTATAGACTGTGGGATCCGAAAGTGTACCCACACTCGTTCAAAGAAGAGTTTAGCGGTGGCTTCTGCTATGATATTCTTCTTGTAGGCCACCATTATGTCCATCTTTGAGAATCTGTCAATGACCACAAACACACAGTCATTGCTGTGCTTGGTAGAAGGAAGGCCCGACATGTAACCCATGGAGATGGATTCCCAAGGTCGACTAGGGGTAGGAAAAGGAGTATAGAGGCCTTACTTCTTGATGGATGGTTTGGAAATGACGAAGGCAATGCAAGATCAGATGTACTTCCCTACGTCCAGTCGAAGGTTCGGCCAATAGAAATACTTCTGCAGTACTGTAGTGCACTTCCGAAATGCCCAGCGACCCGACTGTAGTGCAATTCCCAAATCATCTTGGCACGCTCGCTTGAAGGAACACAAAGGTGTCCCATGTGACATAGTAGTACATCTTGGAGGTGAAATTTTGGAGCTTAGTTTCCCTCCAAGAGCATCTGGTATGTGTGGATGAATGCTGGATTTCTCTTGTAGAGAAGTGGCCAATCAGAAGTCTCGTTCCCACAAGAGTTGAGCACGGTGGTTATTGCCACAACCGGTGGTCGGCTGAGGTAGTCTACAACATTATTGGTGCTTGCCTTCTTGTACTTGATGTTCAAATTAAACTGTTGTAAAGATGTGGACCACTTCTGATGGTGATCATTTTGTAACTTCCCTTGTGTCTGCATGAACAGCAGGGGTTGGTGGTCTGTGTTGATGATTGTTTCCTTCCCCAAAATGTAATGCTTCCATTGTCGGCAAGCTTGTACAATGGAATACATCTCTTTGTCATAAGTGGGATATTTACGGAAATTGTCTCATTGTGATATGCTAATGGATGCCCTTGTTGTGTAAGGACTGCCCCAATAGCATAGTCAGAGGCATTTGTCTCGATCTCAAATGGTTGTTGCAAGTCTGGTAATGTGAGCACTGGGGCACAACAGAGGCGATGTTTCAATTCTGCAAATGCCTTCTGCTGAGTTTTCGAACAAAAGTATTTTTCTTTCGCTCCTCCCTTGGTGAATTGACTCAAGGGCCAAGTGATATGAGAGAATCCCAACACGAACCTGTGGTAGAAATTAGCAAGGCCTAGAAAGCTGTGAAGATCTGTTAGAGTAGTTGGGGCTGGCCAATCCCGAATGTCTTGGATCTTGGTTGGATCCACATGTACCCCACACTCATCAATAATGTATCCCAAATATTTAACTTGGGTCATGCCAAAAATGCACTTGTCCAAATTGGCACACAATTTGTGCTGCCGCAATGTTTGGAGGACCTCTCAGATGTGGTGGAGGTGCTCTTCCCAAGTCTGGCTGAAGATTAGGATGTCATCCAAGTACACTACTACAAATGAGTTGGTGAATGGATGTAAGATGTCGTCCATCAGTCTCATGAAGGTTGCAGGAGCATTCGTCATCCCAAAAGGCATGGCCAACCATTCAAAAAAGGCCCTCCTTGGCTTTGGAGGCAGTCTTCCACACATCGGTCGGTTCGATCGGTACCTGGTGATACCCGGACTTTAAGTCGATCTTGCTAAAATATTTTGCCCCTTTAAGCTGGTCTAGGAGGTCATCAATCTATGGGATTAGGTACCTATTCCAGATAGTGATCTTGTTCAGCGCCCAATAGTCAATTCAAAATCTCCAAGTCTCATCCTTCTTCTGTACCAACACAATCGGGCTCCCACAGGGCGTTGAACTTGGCTGGATGTGACCCTTCTGTAGCAGCTCCTAAATTTGCCTCTTGATTTCATCTTTCTCTAGAACATAGTGTCGATAGATCGGTCCATTGGGCATCGATGCACCTGGGGTCAGATTGATGGGGTGCTTGACCTGACAGTGGAGAGGAAACCTAGTGGGTGAGGTGAAGATGTCCTGGTACTCCTCCACGAACTTGTCCATTTGTTGTTGTCGTGCAGAGGGGCCTTGTATGAAGGTTGTGGCCATGATCTTCTTCTTGTCCTAAGGGCGAATCATCAATAAAACAAACTTCCTAGTTTTGGAAATGAGCTTATTGCATTGTTTTTTAGTAACCAAAGAGATAGTGGCAGGAGGTGGTACCTCTGGTATCCTGTACAAATTATTTCCCAATGTAATAATAACAGCACGAGGTCGGGACTCATACATAGTATGTCACTTCCATAAGTATGGTTGACCTAATAATACATCACAAAAATCAAGAGGGGCAATATCACATAATACTTCATCGGTGAAGGGATTGATGCTATAGGGAAGGCGGCACTGCTGGATGATGCGGAGATCTCTCCCTTGGTGAAGCCACCCAATGGTGTACGACTGCGGGTGTGATGTGGTCAACAAACCCAACTGCTTCATGACCTCTACTAAAATCATGTTCTTTTGGCTCCCATTGTCGACAATGAACTGTAGCAGGGAACCCTTTACCCACATCAGGGAGTGGAAAAGATGCTCCTCCTTCTCTGAATCTTCTGGTTCTTCCTTTTGGATCTTCATGGTGGCAACGATGGCATTGGGATCTGCATCGATAATCTTCTTCCCTCTCTCATTCCCCTTCTTGGGTTCTGATTCAGTGTCAGAGTATGCATATGATTCAGAAGCCTTTATCTCGGCCAGTAGTGATTGCTTGGCCCGACACTCACTTGTGTTGTGAGTGGGGCCCTTATGGAACTTGCACCACTTTCCCACTTCCTTCTTCGGATTTGCAATGTTGCTCTTTGCTTGCAGCTTTGGAAAGTTTTCTTGAGTTGCCATGCCTTGGCTGTGTCCTTGGTTTTGCAGTTTGGGGGCACCTTTCCCTTGCTTCTAATTCACAAATCCAAAGTCTCGCTTTTTCTGTTTGAATTTTTGCCCAATTTTGGCAGCATACCGATATGCCGTACCAAGCGAGCAGATGTCGAGGAACTCCATTTCCTCTTGAATGTATCTTTGCAGACAACTGTAGTACTTCAGCACCAAATGTTTCTATGAATCTTTGATGTACCCAACTTGGTGCACAGGGTATGGAATAGATTCGTTAGCTCATGCACATCTTGATCTCTTTGTTGTCGGAACGTAGTCCATTGTATGTACTTGTCCTCATAGCTCCCCACCGAATAATATTGTCCCTTTATGGCATCTCGAAAAGAATTCCAAGTTGGTAAGGCCGAGAACAGAGAGGGTTCCTCCTCATCCTCTCTCTAACAGTAGGTTTCCCACCAGTCCTTGACATGGGGGGCGGCTTTCAGTAGAGAAAAAACAATTTTTTCCTGGTCAGAAAAGTCATGAATCGAGAAATATCCTTCTAATAGATTCAAACATCTATCTACGACATTTGCATCTATTCAGCCATCAAATATGGGAATGTCAAAGTTTACTTGTACCTTAAAAGGGGTTGCGCCTCTAGAGTGGCTGCTAGATGCAGATGCGTCGCCAGTGGGAAGTCGTTGAAGGATCTGGGCGAAGTTATCCATCATCGCGTTCCTTTGTTTTTCAAGGGCCTCCTTGAGCAACATTTTGATAAGATCTTCTATGCCCTCGTCTTTCTTTTTTTCCCCCATGGGTGGCCATCAGGATTTGCGAGGCTGATCTTGCAAAGGTTGAACTAGATCGAGCCCTAACTCTTTATACCCTGCCCTCGTTGGGGACATGCAAAGAAGGATTGAGAAAGAACAGATTGCTCTGATACTAATGATCCATATTTATGCAGGAACGCAACAGAATACACAAATAACGATAGAAACAAATATGCAGTGGAAATAACACTTCATTTCATTAATCAATAACTGAAACTTTTTTACATACAGAATGGAAATAAACTAGCTAGAGTGCTGGTAGCTTATCTCTGAGAAGAGATGTGGCGCTTCCATGCCTCTGAAATCTATGTTACAATGAGGCTCAAAGGCCTATATGTTATTGAGAAACAATGGAAACCTTACACATCCAAAAACCTAACCCTAGGAGGTGAAACTCCAGAATGTGGGCCCCATTGGGTAACTTGGTACATCAATTTCCTGGGGTCATAACTTTAGCATACTACCTCTGTTTGATGCGCATGATACATCGTTAGAAAGATATGTTTAAGGAATACATCCATAAACAACAAATATTGAATTGAAAATGGACTCATATTTTCCCAACCATTCAATGCCAAAAAAACGTCATTTAGGGCCTCAAAACGGCTCTAGAAGTTTAGGACCCAAAAACTGCCAAAAATAGTAAATTGTGCTCCAATTAAGGAAACTAGAAAACTGAAAGAAACAATGGTGGGGGTCCAAGAGGAATAGGTGAGTGGCCACCAATATCCTCCTGGATCACTCTATTCCCCCTTTGATTTTTCTCATGCTGCACAATATGCCACAATATTGTAGCATGACCCATCCACTTTGTATTAGAAAATTGTCCTTTGACAATCTTTTATGCTTTCAAATTTGAGGTGGTACCCCATCTTTCTTAGCCACTTTATTAATGTTTTTAATTATGGCTTTCATTATGATATGAAACATTGACCTTTGTTCCCCTATTGTTCTCTAGAAATCTCATAAGTTGTATAGCAAAATATCCTCTTTAACCTCAATTTCTTCGCCTTCTAGTTATGAGGTCATTATTTGGATTCTCTACCTTGACACTCTAGTCTAAGTTTTGGTTGACTCTACAATTTTAAATCACTATCTCTTAGGACTCGGTAAGCTATTCATATATTCATTATCTTAACTAAGTATCCGAATTCTCCAAGATCTTCATTTTTGTTTTACATTTCTTCATGTCCAATTTGCTTCTTTAAGTTCCTTTATAACTATTTAGGTCTAGTCATAATTCGATTATAAGATTTTAATTACATTGAATTAAAATATTTACATTAATTGGATATATTTTACATATGAATTGTATCTATAGTCCACATATATGCATGCCATTTGGCTTACTTGTTTATATGGTACTTCATTGCTTGCATATATGATTTTCCACTTGCGTTCACTGTAATATATTATAAGTATAATGAAAAGAGGTGAAAGTGGGTAAGGTGTGGGTTACTATGCAAGGGATGTTATCGTATATTACATATTTTGATGAGTAATCAACAAGGAGCGATTATTAGTAAAACAAATAATGGTCACTTCCATGAAGCCTTAGAACTCTTTAATGAAATGCTAGTTGAATGATGTAAAACCCAACTTAGTTGCTATGCTTAATGTTCTACCTATGTGTATTGATTTATTGGATCTAGAATAAGGTAAGTGTTAAGCCATGTTTTTGTTTTCCATCTTTTAATATTTTTGTTTATGTTTTGAAGTTTGGTTTTACTCTTTACTTTTAGAAATTTTTTGTTGATTGGGATAGTTTGAATTTTTCCCCTTTAACTTTCATGTTATTTGATTTCTTAGTTTATTTTTACAAGTTTTGGTTTGATTTCATAATCAGAGGGCTTATAGAAGGCTTATATGGATTAAAAAGTCTAAAAAATAATATAAAAGCTTAATTAGGACTCCTAAACCAAGTTTAAACCTTTATCATTAGCTTAATTTTTGCAAATCATTAACCTGGACTTTCTTGTAGCGCAAGCCACAAACAAATACACACAAGCGCTACAAGAAAGTCACACAAGCTAAAAATCAACATTTATGGTTTAGTTTTCTTTGGGATTCTCACACATAAGATGTTAATCATACTATGTGATGGATTTGATATGTGTCTCTTGTAGATTAATCACTGTGGCAGCTGTGAATATCATTATGAAGGCAAATCATGGCGGTTTCTTGCAGAGCTGATGCAATTATGATAGCGGACCATAATGAGACAAAAGTGTGTTGAATTACATTTTTCCAGGAGTGCACGTTGAGCAGGTGAAGGTCGTGGTGAAAAATCAGCGCTTAGTAATCGAAAATTTTAAAACAGAGCGAAAATTAGGGCTTTCAGGAGCGGTTGTTTGGAGTGGTCAAACTGATCAGAGAAGATTGGAGCATGCAATTTGGCACCTGACAGTCGAGAGAGAAAGATTCCAGCAGTTGGATTAGTCGTTTTAATAGGTATTTTGTGAACCATTACCAAGGTTCATTAATTTGGGGTTTTTCTAAACAAACGATTAATGACATAATTGATGACAGGGTATTAGTTTTTAAACCTAATTCCTACTAAATGATGAATTATTAGTCAATGGGTTTAAAGTATTTATCATTTAAATGAAAGAATTCAGATTAGGGTCTTTTGGGTTCCCCTATACAGTGTTGTCAGTTAGTTTATCAAATTTGAAGACATTCAAGCTGTGTTGTATTGATAGAAGCTGTTTGACAATATTTCAAAATGAAAAATAATGGTAAGACTAATCGGGAATAACCCTCATATTTAAGCTGGGTCAAAAACTTTCCAGATTGTGCACAATTGTTTGCAGAGACAGGAAGGTTAGTGTTCTTCGAAAAGATTGAAGGTTATCATTCAGAGGTTTCTTACAAGTTTGCTCAATGTTTAGACAAGGATGTAGTGTCTTTTGACACTTTGAAGTTCAAACTAACCAGGGAGTTACTAGCAGAAGCAACAGGAATTCTGGATGAGGGAGAATTTTGGTTCAAAAAGGTGCCCTTCACCTTTGATGCTCAGAGATATCTACTTCCAGGTGTAGTAGCAGACTGGGGAAAGGGTTTATTAAATTGCAAAATTGTACAATTTCGTAAGATTGTAAAACATTAATGATTGTTAAATATGTTAAAACTGTAACTGAAAACAAACTTTAAACTATAACTGCAAATAATTAAAACATTTAACAGTCCATCATGTTCAAAAAAAAGTACATATACATATACATATACATATACATATACATATACATATACATATACATATACATATACATATACATATACATATACATATATATATATATATATATATATATATCGATAATCATAAAGTCCAAAATAATAAAGTCCACAAATAACATAGTCCACAAATCGCCCCTACACCATTGATCGAGAGATCGACCATCATGGCCACTATCGTCAGCTACACTATGCCCCTGGTCTTCCTCATGCACATCACAAAGAAAAAAACCCAGGATTGAGAACTACAGAAGTTAAAACTGTGAACTCTGCAAGTCAGTTACATACCACATATTTAAATTACATATTGAATGTGACAAAAAAATATATATATGAAACACACATCTATGAACTCACCTTGCTTGAGTCGAGTGTCAGGTTTGGGAGGCTGCCACCTATCTGCTCAGCCGAGCCTTCACCAAGACCCGGCTGATGAGCGTCAACCCACTCATTTATAAACATCATGGCGGTTTCAACACTCTTAGCTGCAACTTCCTGTGTTTGCGTCTGTTTCCATCACAGGGGCATCACCTAGGGACCAATATGATATCACGTCTATTCATATTGGGGGGGTTAAAATTAAAAAATTAAAAATCAATATATTGGGGGTATATTAGGGGTAAAAAGGGTTTTTTTTTTACTATTTAAATATCGAATATGCTGGGGTATATTTTATTCAACATTCCTGCCCGCGCCGTTCACCAGTGCTCCAAGCCTAAGAGGTGGCTGCGAGCTGCGTCTGCTTGTGGTTTGAGTGCACCTGCATATGCTGCTTAGATTTTTCAAGTGGCTTTCTCCATCGTTTTGCTGGGTTTTCTGGATAATAAGGGCGTGTTGGTCCTTGGGTTTTCTGTGGGTTTTCTCCATCATTTTTCTAGGTTTTCTGGATAACAAGGGTGTGTTGCTCCTTGGGTTTTCTGTGGGTTTTCTCCACGTTTTCTCCATCATGTTTCTTGTCTAGATAACAGGGCATTTTTTCAAATTATAGCAATGGTAGCAGTGTTTTCTGGAAAACGAGGGCGTTTATTCACTGTTTTCTGGTCGTGGGTTTGTGGTGGGTTTCTCTGGTGCATAGCAGTGTTGGAGGAGGCACGTTGGAGAGCCACTACATAACATTCTTGCATAGCATTCTTGGAGGTAAGCTATACTGTGTTTAATCTCTGATGAAAAATGCCTTCGGTTGAATGAAAAGTTGAAGATCCAAGTAAAGAGTCACTTTTTTTCTGTGCATGAACGTTATCTGCTTTTCTGGTGGTTGGTATTATATTTTTTCTGTGCATGAATAGTAGAAGCTCTAGATTTCCTCGGTTATACTTCTGATTTATTTGTTAGAAAAAGTGCCTTGTAAGTCTACAGTTTCCCATTGCTTTTTCTTTTTTCCCTTCCATGCGAGATAGCTTTTTTCTGCCTAAGCCCTATGGAGATTTTGTTTCCCACTAGATTGATTGCTTTGTACAGCCTACGACCTTTTATTGTTGGGTAGCATCCATGCTTTAAGCCTATGTTATTTGGGTTGCTTATTAGCTTCCAACACGATATTTTGAGGTAGCCGGTGCACTGCTTGTTTACCCAGTTCAGGATTGTAGGAACAACGCTTCCATCCAAATGAATCTACTACACTTCTTGGAACAAATGGAAATGCCTTCACAGCTCTCCTAGGTAACAAATTTCTAGCAGACAAAAGTCCAAACAAAAAATTGCTTGCAATTGGACAACAACTGATCTGCCCTAATTTGTGCACAAAAGTCACAGGTATTTGTAATCTCCCAGGAGCATTTTTCTGGGAACAAATGTGCAACTTTTTGGGTTTTATCATTTATATATATTATAAACATTAAAAACTGGTAAAAAAGAAACATTTAAAATATTTGATATTGCAAAATGAGCATAACTTTCTAGAACAGAACCACAAACTTGTACAAAATCTATTCAAAATTATTTCAGAAATGGTAATCATTCTAAGTTATAATTTAGAGAAGACCATTCTCGGCTGAAAAGGTTTTAAGTTTATTAGAAAATCCAGTCCCAAGAGTGTCATAATTATAAGCTCGATTCTGAACATTAATGCAAACAATTATGAATTATAAATACTATAAAATCCCAACTCCCATGTGGTTGTGTCCTATTAAGAGGTGGATTGCAAGTTTCCATTTCAAGATTTCAGTAGTGTATCAATTTTATTTTTGATTGGGAAATATATGTGAAGTAGCTAGCTATATATTCTTGAAGTAGCAAGCCTGGTCAGGGTTATTAAAGAGGTTTATGAGTCTAAATGTTGTTGGTTCTTAAGTTTGTATTATGAAAGTTTTGTATGTTTATGTAATCATATCTGAGACAGGACAGAAAGAACATAGATTGGCAACATCAGGCCAGATAGAATATAGATTGGCAACATCATGCCAAATATCTGGGATGAAATTTTTGGAGCTTTTTGGTGTATTTGGTCATAGAAATGATTGTTTCGCTTATTTTCAGCATCAAATTCAATTATTACTAAACCTTGATCTAGTCCATCTGATGTCTATGGCTATGGATTTCAAACTGAACTCAATTCTTACTTACAACAATTAGTCTATTCAGTATTAATTTCTTGTTTTCTTATGCATTTGGCGAATCAGACCATGCACTCAAAATGGTCTTATCCTTTTGGCAAATCAGACCATGCACTCAAGGTGGTCTTAGCAGCTAATTTTGAATTTTCTCAGTCACACTCACACTAGACAGACCATCTGGCATCACACTTCTCTTCCCCTCTCTAATGAAGCATGCAGGTTTTATATCTATTTCTTATGATGTTAAACCATGTGATATGTTGGTATGCCTGTGGATGACAGGCAGTGGGTTAAAGTCCAAAGAAGCATGCATACCTTAAACCTAAGATGGGTTATACTGCAGGAATCACCACTTCATTCTATGTAACTATGTATTCATCTTCTATTTGTGTTTAATGCATCAATTAAAGAGTTAAATGTAAGTGAAAACTTATTCAGATAATGGTGAGTTTAATTTGTGTTGTAAAATGATGGTAATTGGTCAGTTGTCAAACAAAAGTTTATGAAGGCTGGCATTAATGGAATTTGACAATTGTTAACACCCAAAAAAGGTTCACTACCTCATATACCCCATTACATGGCTCATTTGTCCATTTTCCTGCCAATTTTCCATCAAAAACCTAGGAAACCATCTAAAAAGCCTCCAAAAGGCTTAAAATGCCTCCAAAAGGCCTTAAAACCCTCTTTTCCTCCAAAAAATATCCAAAAAACTTCCAAAAAAGCAAAAATATCCAAAAAGGAAGAAAAAAATATAAAATAATGAGGAAAATGAGGAAAAAACCCTAAAACAGCTGAAACCCTAAACCTAAAACTGCATGCAGTTTCCAATTATAAATAAGGGATGAAGACCCCTTATCTCATATCCACAATCACAAGTATCCTGCCTCTGCCAAAATCTCTTGTGAAACCCTAGCTCACCATCGAGCTACTTTCACCATTGAGAGCCCCTTTTGGCCCATTTCCACCATCGAAGAAAGAGAAGAAGCAGCTTGAAGCTCGGAGCAACCGACATCAGACCAGCACAAAGGGCTTCACCAACCTTCCCATTGAAGGTCAGATTAATAAAAGTCATTATTTACTTTCTATTGTTTTTGCTTCATGAATGTTTAAATTTAGTTTTTAATTCTATTATAGCTTTTATTTCATATATCATTGAACTGCTACTAAGGAATCCATTGTCCTTAGTAGGTACTCATTCGCACGAGCTAGGGGTGAAACCCTAGCAACAGTTTTGGCGACTCCGCTGTCTTTTTTATTTTATTTTTCCGTACTGTACTTTCGGCTGTCATTTTCGGTCGCCGGAAACCGCATTTTTTCTTTTCGCAGTCGCGGCCCGACCGCGCTTTTCAAGCCCTAACCTGTGACCAGACCGCAGCTGTCGGCCATTTTCCTGCGTCCCGGATGCACTTTTGATCCTTTTTGCCGCGACCTGACCGCGTATTTACCTTCCTCAGTCGCGACCTGACCGCGACTGTTGCCCAGAAACCCGCGGTCCGCGCGCACCTGTTTCCTAAAAACCCGCGACCCGACCGCTTATTTCCCTTCCTCAGTCGCGACCTGACCGCGACTGTTGCCTAGAAACCCGCGTTCCGCCCGCGCCTGTTGCCTAAAAACCCGCGGTCCGACCGCTGATACAGCCACAAACCCGTGATCTGACTTTTTTCCATTTTTCCTGCTGTTAAACCCTCTTCCTTTGCTGCCATCCTTTCTGCACCTGCACAGCCATCTGTTCTACCTGCAGCCCTTACAACCTTTACTGCACCATTATTTCTGTTATCTTTTTACAGCACTGTTTTTAAAAAAATTTCAGCATTGTTTATTCTATTGCATAGTAAAATTTTTTCATTTCAGTATTATTGTCATTTAGGAAGTCTCTTCGGCACTTCTGGGTTCAGTTCATAACCTCACAAGCTTACAATCTGTCACCTAAATCAAGCGAGACTTAAAAAATACTTAACTCAACCAACATTCTAACCCCACTTGGGGAACATAAAAGAATTTTGTAGTTAGGTAGGATCGGGGGGATAGGCTTCCAAAAACACCCCTCGGTTACTTACACTTGAGACATAGTTGTTGTCCTTTAGGGAACCAAAATCCCCTAGTATTTTTTGACACGGTCACAACCAGATTATCAGAAGGCCTCTCCCTTAGGAGGGTTGAAGTCGTGAGATTGGTTCCGGAAGTCTGAGTGGAATACCGAACTCCATTCAGTAACTGAAGGGCTACCTTTCGTAGTTCTCGGAATATCCCTGTATAGGGAATATTGCAGTTAAAGGACCAAGCGGTAGATTTACCTTTCTCGACGTGTCATGAACGGGGTATCTTAGTTGCCATTCTTCTAGGATTTGAGTACCCGGTGTCCCTCCCGGTAGGGGGATACCTTAGCCACTTGGATTTTCGATTCATATTGTCTGACTTGGATTTCATCACCTTGCAGAGGATATGTCTAGTTGAGTCATAATACTTTTAGTTAGGTGTTTGCATGCTCCCTTACCTCCTTTTGGTCTAGCGAGTCCACCGTTTTTTATTTTTAGAAAACCTGCTGTCTGTTGGTATTCTGCCCATTTTTTGTTGATACTCCACCTATTGTAGCACGCTGTTACAGTGGGTGTTTTGAGTTTGTCGTTGGCCTGAGTGCCCTATTTTTTGAGCTCTCCTTCTGCACACTCGGTTGCATTAGGGTTTTTGAGCTGTTTTGTAGTTACCTCAACCTACACAGATTTGACATCACTTGTCACCATTGCTTCCCCGAGATAGTCTCGGCGCCTCAGAGGTGAATCCCCAGAGCACGGATCACTTGATACCACTCATCGTAGACCTCGAGCATTGTCACTTGACTCCACTCGTCAACGGCATAGGACTCCGTCACCAGATTCTGACGCCCCTTATTTTACTTCTGATTCTGAGCCAGAGTCTGAGAACCCCCTTTACACTGCCCCTAATAGCCCCATGGCTGGCGTGAATCCCACTCCCATCTTGGGAGGGACCGTTGGTGGCACATCCACCAATACACCAGTTACCACACCTGTTATGGGTATGCCCTCCATGGGGACCCCATTTACCGTTCCCCTCACGGTACCTATTCCCATAGCAGGGATACCTATCCCCACTCCATTAGTGACTCATACCACCCATGGTGGTGTAGGTCCATCCCATACCAACATGGTTACCCCACTTGGGGGCAACCTCCCTCACATTACCCCTCCACTTGGGGGCATCGGCCTCAACTTAAACCAACCCACTACCGTGTCACATTCTTTGTCCAGTTTGCCGTTCATGGCTAGCCTCAACCTACCTGACCTAGCCAGATTAACCAACGACCCCATCCGACATGACCCTACATGGCCTCAAATGCCCACCAAGCTCCCCTCTGACATCCCTAAGTTCGAGGGCAAAGCTGGTGAGGACCCACAGAACCATATCATGTCTTTCCACCTATGGTGTTCCTCCAACTCCATAGTAGACGACTCTATTCGCCTCCGTTTATTACAGCGCACCTTCACTGGCCCTGCTGCCAAGTGGTATATCGAGCTGCCCCATGGAACCCATACCACCTTTACGTCCCTAGCCTCGACCTTCCTGCAGTTCTTCCAGTTACCTATCCGCTACGACGCAGGCGTTGAGATCCTCCTGTCATGCAGATAGAACACGGCTACCCACATCACAGACCACATTCATGAATGGCGTCGACGCCCTAGCCTATGCAAAATCAAGTTAGATGACCAGATCTTCCTAGATTGGTTTCTCAAATCCCTCCTTCCTATCATTGGGAAGGATGTGGCATCCGAAAGACCCCAGTCTGAGGAAGAGGCTATCCTTAAAGCCCAACAGTTCGATCTCATTTACGCCCAGTCGGGTTATCTTTATACCATCATACCTGACGCCCCTCGCGACGATTCCTCCAAGCACGATGCACCGGGGGCATCCCATGCTGCCGACGGCATCATTGGCCGTATCTCTTCGCAGCCTCAACCATTTTCCGTAGCCTCATGGACTGCCTCACAGTCTGGAGCAACCAACCCATATGCTCACATGCCACATCCCCACCATACCCATGGACCCTCCTGTCCACTTCAGTGTTTCAGTAATATGACTCCCGCTTACACCCCCCCGGTCACACCTCAGCCTTACTATCACCAGCAGGCTGCACCAGCTCCTGCGCCGTCACAAGCTCAAACTCATTATTACCCGCCACAACCAGCCCCTGCGGCAAACCTACAACCCGCTCCACAGCAATATCAACAACCCCCTCAAGTAGCTGCACCAATGCAGCCTCCACCGACATATTATCCAGCACAGCCTGCTCCCGCACCTGCGCAACCTCAGAATCCACCTGCTGGCCAAGGGCAAGTTTATGCCCAACAAAACCCGCCACAAAATCAAAACAACCAACGCAACCAGGGCCAACAAAACTACGGCAGGGGCCGGAATCGTGGGAACAACCAACCAGCCGACCAAGCCGGTCAACCACCTAATCCCCCCGCTAATAATAATGCGGCCCCTGCTAACCAAAACCCTAATCGCCCGCCCAAGCAGGCTAAAAACCCCAATTTGCACACAAACTTTCCTTGTTCTGTTTGCGGGGTCTATGGCCACTACACCCATTTTTGTCCACATATGGAGCGAGTTCAGCAACTTTTGGCTGTTGATCTACTCCGCCAAGGGCAGGAAGCTCCTCAAGCACCACCCAACCCCCCACAACCCCAGCAGCCACCTTTGGTACTGCAAAATCCCTTACCAACCCAAAACGTAGTGAACACTGAACCACTGGCTCCCCCACAAGCTAACGCACCAACCCAACTAATCACTTACACTGCTCCTGATCAACCCATAGTAGACTCAGGGACCCACCACTTGTTGATGATGTCCTCCGATGAGGTCAACCTCCAGACTCGGCGGAACCAATATGGCTCCACCCCTAAAGCTCCTTCTGCCGATAAAACCACTAATGCTTATCCCACCGATCAGGCATTACGTATACCTCCACCTCCACTAGAGGGTGCTCCCAGAGCACCTCGTTTCCCACTTCGCCGCATCAACATTAACCCCAATGCACGGGCCGCGTCAAACTACAGCATTGTCGATGACTTAGCCCAATCTCCCGCAGCCATGTCTGCGTTAGAAGTCTTAAAAAACTGCCCTTCGCAGCGCAAGACTTTACTCTCAGCCATTGGGGCTGTTGATCCAAATGATTCACAGTTAATGGCATTTGATTTGGACCAATCCGAACCTCGCCTGCCTTCCAATCTGGCATTCCAAGTTTCTGTTTCCATTCGGCATTTTGTCGTCCATCGATGCATTATTGATGAAGGGGCCTCTACATGTGTCATGCCCACCTCCATCTGGCAGAAAATGGGATCCCCCCCTCTCTAGCCGTCCGCTACCGCATTGCGAGCCTACGACGGCCGTTCAGCTCAACCACAAGGCCTATTAACAAACGTCCCCCTCCAGCTGGCTGGCAAAATTGTCCACATAAACATCGAGGTTATCAATGCACAGCTTGATTACAACCCTTTACTTGGCCGCAGCTACATGTATGCCATGCGGGCAGTTGCTTCTACCGTCTTTCGTACCATGATGTTTCCCCATGAGGGACGCATGGTCACGGTTGACCAACTCACTTACCATGATCCCAATGCCCCTGCGGCACCCGAAAATGTTCTCCCCATGGTTGAACAACCTGTCTCAGGTGCCACCACCTCATTAGTTTCGTCTACGGGGCCCGGAGTTTACTCAGATGCGCCCATGACCTCGACCTTCCTATCTATTCCACCCCCGTCTCCTGCCACTGAAGTGTCCGACCTATGTACCCTGTCCCACATCACGCGAACTCCTAATAATCAAACGCCTTTGTTGCCTAAACCCCCTTTGATACCTAGTCACATTGGTGCTACATCTATCCATACCATTCCTTTCCTCTTCCCTCCCTCTGGAGTGTCGAGCGCCCCGATCATGGCTACCCTAAACCTCCCTGGGTTAACCCTAGGGTTACCTTTTTGGTATCTTACGCCTCCCGTTCGTCCCCCGACACCAGATGTCATCCTGCAACCGGTACAACCCATCGTCACTACTAGTCAACCACCTCCCGGTGTCGCTACCCCGTCGCCCTCCGCGAAACCTGCCCCTCCTCTTACCAAAACCACTGGGGGCAGAGGCCCACAACCTTACACTGCTGTCCTACCTCCCAAGAGAGTAAAAAACCCCCCTGTGTTTCGTGCTCCTTCCAAATGCACGCTGTGCGACGAATTGGGCCATGCGACTCATCTATGTCCTCAATTACCGGCATTACGGGAGTACATGCAAATGCTCGACGATGACCCCACTATCCCGATTGTCCATCTCGATTCAACCCCTAAGCCTCGCGACAGATCCCTGCGCACTAACCACTCCTGTGCCCTATGCGATGTTTACGGGCATTACTCCCATCACTATCCCGATCTCCCCGAGTACCGAATAGCTCTCTTTGAGATGAACAATTTGGATCGTGAGACAGCACCCCTCACCATTAAGGAAATCCATTCTCCGGTCTCTTCCCCTTCCAAAGAAGATAATACCACTCCCTTCGCGCTGAACAATCTGGATCGTGAGACGGCACCTCTCACCATTAAGGAAATCCATTCCCCGGTCTCTTCCCCTTCCGGAGAGGTTAATACCACTCTCTTTGAGATGAACAATCTCGATCTTGAGACAGCACCACCCACCATTGTGGAGATCCACCCCCCGGACTTTTCCTCTTCCGACGAGATTAGTACCATTTATATGATCTCTTCCACCACTACCCCTCCGTCAACTAACTTGACGACACAGACATTCCGTACTGATGAGGAGATCCTTGAGGCTCTCACTGCCCCTGATTACCCCTGGGATGACATGCACCATCGTTCCTACTTCCTCCTAGATGAACCCTCCTCTAACACTGCTCCCCAATTTGCAGTTGAATCCAAAGACTTTCTTCCCCCCAAGGTCGACTGGTTCAAGGACCCTATTCCTGCTCCTGACGCCTTCGAAGAGGGTAACATGGCCAACATCTCACCTGTCATCCATATTGATATCTCTGCCCCCGGCGGCACCCCTGAACTCATTGATTTAGGGGCGTCTTGCACTAAGCAGGAGATTGAGGAATACAAAACACTCTTCAAAGAATTCCGTGATGTCTTTTCCTGGTCCTATACCGAAATGCCTGGTCTTGACCTTGCCATTATAGAGCACCACATTGACACATGGCCTGATGTCCCCCCCGTTCCTCAGAAACAGCGTCCCATTCATCCCTAGCTACACCATTGGAATCAGCACGACGAGACCATCATGATGGTCACCTCGTTGCATTATTCTTTGCTACATCATTTTTTCCCATTTTTTAGACACCGCTAGTCGCCTCGGTTTGCGCGCCACTTCGACCGCTCTCCGTTCTTAAAACTTTTTATGTCGCCGTATTCATTTTTTCGAGCTCGTGATGATGCTTGAGATCATTTCTCACTCTCACTTGGTACAATTTCCACATTGCATCCCTTCCCCTTGCCGCATCGACTTGCGCGCCACATCGGCCATCATTAGATTGTTGCACACTCTTCACATGAGCCATCCACTCCTGTCATACTGCAACTGTTTCGTTATTTTGCCACCATTCATTCACCCCGCAAGGAGGCTCACCAGTGTTTCCCCCCACCTTCAGTCCTGATCACCATATATGTCCCTTGATTGAACACTTCCTCCTTGCCTGGCCATTTATTCAGAGTCTTCTTATTTGCTTTCAGACTCCTTAAAATTGAAAGCAACCACGAGCATGTACTGTCCTGGGCTCGTAAAATCCACACGACAGTACCATTCCATTACTTCAGAGTCTTCTTATTTGCTTTCAGACTCCTTAAAATTGAAAGCAACCACGAGCATGCACTGTCCTGGGCTCGTAAAATCCACATGACAGTACCAATTGATATCCACATTTCTTCCAGTTCCCTAAACCCATGAAGAAGTCTCCCCGCGCCTCTTGGCGCTATGATCGATTCTCTCGGTAGCACCCCCAATCAGGTCGCCTTTGTTCAGAGTATTCTACAATTTCCTACCATTTGACCACAGCATTGAGTCTCCATCAGCCCAGTCACCCTCCCAGATCCCATACAGTTATGATCCCTTTACCACCAGTCCGTTTCATATGCTGCCCGATCATCCCTGCCATCATACTCTGAACAAAGGAAGTTTGAGTCCACCCACTCTACTTGCCCAGTTATTTACCCCAGTTGATCAACCCTGCCATCAGTACTATCACAGTTCGGTTCTTAACCTCGTGCTCCTGTCAAGGAAACATCATTGCCTTGATAGTTGCAGGTCTCCCTCTGTCGACGACAACCCCTCTATTCCAGAGGATAGACCTAGAGGTCCCTGCATCTTGGACCCATCACCATCTGTGGTGAGTGCCTACGGACTATTTTGGGAGACGTCATCATTGCCTCTCCGAATAGTTGTTTCTCACATGCTCGACTTCAACACCTTATTCGCATCATTGAGAATCGCGCAGGATGTATATCCTTTCCATTATGTGTCGAAGACCCCGGATGTCCCCCGACTCTAGCACATTGGTGAGTCACTTCGGAGCGCCCAGTTATATGTTCCCGGGGATATCTGGGCTGCATTGGCGATTGCATTCGGAAGCCATCCAGTTCCATGCTTCCTCGAGTACCCATTTCAGTTCCGGATCAGAGTACCATTGCAAGTACGACCATTGTCACTTTGATCCAGCAGCTCATCAGTTCCTTTGGAACCCCATTTAGTAGCACTCCTGTCATTCCAGTGCATCAGTTGTTCCGCTCAGACATGGGCAGCTCAGCAGTATGTTCCAGATTTGTGTCCCCTCTGGACACTTATGATATACATAGTGGTTCCTATGTATCCTACAGGTCCCTCTTTTCAGGCCTCACAGTTATTTTTATGTATCTTGATACGAGCATGGGTATGCCCGCCTCGTCCATATATTGAGATTCTCCCTTATTCAGTATTTGAGGCCATGTATATGTCCGGTCCCCAGTATTGGACAAATTGTTATTACTATGCTATATCCTGATACGAGCATGGGAATGCCCGCCTCGTTCAGATGATCAGATGATTCCTCATCCATTATTGAGGTTATGTACTTTTCAGTCCTTGCAGGTGGTTCGAGATCGGTGTTCCAGGCTTCAGTTGGTTCCTTCTCTTCTCCACACCCCAAGAAAAACAAATCGGACTTATGATGTCCATCGGCCATACGATGAGCTCCTGCCCTCGCACATTAGGGGGCAATCTGTTAACACCCAAAAAAGGTTCACTACCTCATCTACCCCATTACATGGCTCATTTGTCCATTTTCCTGCCAATTTTCCATCAAAAACCCAGGAAACCATCTAAAAAGCCTCCAAAAGGCTTAAAATGCCTCCAAAAGGCCTTAAAACCCTCTTTTCCTCCAAAAAATATCC
>LPNX010096221.1:2700-69911 GCA_001517045.1 Pseudotsuga menziesii
AAAAAATGTTTTAAAACTCAGTTTTTATCACTGTACAGTGATAAAAACCTTGGTTTTAAAGCCCCAACCCTTAGTACATTAGTATAGGCTTTTATTTCTGCAATTTGAGCATCATTTAGGTGGCTGGAAACTCTGTTTTCAGCCCTCTAAACTTCATATTTTTGTTATATGTTCACTCGGATTTTTTACTGTAATATAGTGATTTTTGGTACTAACTTTTTCCAACAAATTCTTTGAGTTTTCTGTGATTTCCAGCAAGTAAAGCTTGCTGGTTTGTGACAGGTTTTGCACAGGTGAAGGGGAGGTGCTGCCCGAATAGGCCCAGAATTACCTCAACTTTCAACCGGTTCAAAAAAGGGGTTCAAACCCTCACCTCTATCTCTTCATTTTTCTGTTATTTGTAAACCCCAACGAGGAGTCGTCTTGGGGTATTCTGCAAAATTTATAAAGCATCTGTGATATACATGTAAATAGATTAGGAAGTAGAAACTAGCTTTATTTTCTGTTCACCCACCTCTCTTTGTCACAGACCATCATCTCTGTCACAAAGATTGAAGTGAGGTTAGTTAACTGTTTTAAGTTCTATTTCCCTTTCAAGTTTATTTCATTCACCCACCTATCTCTGTTACAGACCACCATCTCTGTAACAGAGATTGTTGTGAGGTTAGCGTAGTCAGATTTATTTTTCCTGTTACCCACCTATCTCTGTGACAGACCACCATCTCTGTCACAGAGATTGCTGTGCAGTTAGGCTTTACTTTTACAGTTTTCTTTCAAGTTCAGTAATATTTAATTTTCTGTTAAAGGAAGTAACCATACAACCCATATATCCTGCGTATCCTTTATCCACTTGTCATCTCCCTTTAGGGACTTCAAGTTGGATATGAAAAGCAGGAGAAGTGGGGGCTTAGGTAATTAAAGCAACACTTTTATTTTCCTGCTACAATCTTCACATTTAAATTTTCAATCCAAGATCGAATACCAGCACCTCC
Organism: Pseudotsuga menziesii; assembly: GCA_001517045.1. NCBI lineage: Eukaryota > Viridiplantae > Streptophyta > Pinopsida > Pinales > Pinaceae > Pseudotsuga > Pseudotsuga menziesii. The sequence goes on from LPNX010096221.1 coordinate 3,693, forward strand.
CATAAGGGATATCGCTTGGTGATCTTGTTGATAACTTAAAATTTACATTGCATCTTAATCACCCAAGACTTAAAATTAACCCATAAAATTAACCAACAAAGCTTCTCTATTTCCTGCTCCTCTACTCGGTTATCACCCTCCGGGATACTCCGAGATACGACCAGGGGAAAGGGAAGTCCTAGTTTAATAGGCATCCATTTAGTGATTTTCGATTTGATTAAAAACAGTGACTCGGAAGCTGCAAGGGGTAGTAGACCGAGGGGGTCTCTAGGCGCATCGACGTCCTCCTTGTGAGCACCGGGCCATTGGGGTTTGACCTGTGAGCTAGGGGTGGGCTTTGCTCCCACCTGTTGAGCGCAACAACAATCCCTCTTCGGTTTGAGAAGAACTAGATCGGGGTAGTCACGCCACCGGTTCTAAAACATAATCAAAGATTCCAACTCTAATAAAATTTATTAAAATTTACCAAGAGACATTGCAAAACGTCCTACAAACATTGGTCCATTTTTATCTTTGCCTTGCTGTTCAAGGTTTTACTACAAGCACTCCAACACTTTACTTTCAGTTCTGCAATTGTTCATGTGGCGAATGCTTAACATTTGTTTACATTGCTTCAAGTAAATCAAACTTAAAGTCTTTCTTTCCTTCATTTATTGTTGGTTAATAGTCTCCATTTAGAGCATTTTCTTCTGCTATCTTTGGTTCATAACTTGTAAATCTTGTTCATTTGTTTATATTGATAAATCATCTGTACATTGTCGAGATATCTTGATTCATTATTGTATCATTTGTTCATTTATTCATCTCATTTGTTAGACTGTGGATAATTATCTTTAATTCTTTTGTAAGTTAGTAACATGTAATATTTTGACTCCATTTAATCTAGGCACTGGTCTTGTAATTTTGTAATCTTAGTAAAAGATCCCTTTAACTAATAGTTAATAAATCTGGAACTTATTTTCCTGTAGGGACTACCCCCCTTGGCTCTATTGGGATCTAGCCTAAACGGAGGAGTTGTGGACTGTGGTGACAGTGGTCCCCAGCTCTAACTTGCCCCCAAGGACACACAAAGCGGGTTGGAGACTTTCCCGTGTCATAAAGTGTGTATTAGGCGGCAACAGGGCCAAAAAGTCCCTTTACAATGGTGGAGGCATCTCTTTTAAATAGATTGAGAGTGATGTCCGCATTCTAACTAATTCAATCCGACGACTAAGATTATAACATCATCAACGATGTAGATCCTTTAATTTTACATTGCATGGATCATTCACAATGGAGGGGGCGTACTTTTGCCCAAGGACACCTTAGGAAAGGCAAAATACACCATAATGAAATAATATAGCAATGTGTTAAATAATGGGGGTCACCTTAGGGGCTTAAATCACCCTAGGAACCAACTTTAATATATAACTCAAGATTTTACATGATAATGCATCAAATGCCAAGGTGGGGGGCACCCCTCATGGGGACGCCCTCCCTAGATGAACTAAAATAATAAGTGTGGACCCCATGGTGAGAAACAATAATGAAGAATGATCCATAAAGCCTCAAGGTATAATAATACATCATCCCACTTCATTTCCTAACCATGAATTAGCCAAATCGATTTCCTTAGAGTAGACATAGTCACTTGATCATTTATCATTAATTGCTAGAAACGCTTTGGAAATATTTAATATGCCCATAATTCATTGTTCGTTGCGTGGAATAACAATCTGATTACACGAAAAATTCCAAAAATATCAATCTGGTAATACTTGTTACTCATTCCGCAAAAACGCTTTTGGTGGAAGGTCCTCAAATATTTTTTTCAAAATTTGATAAAAATTGGTTCCTTTCATTAAAAATTCACCCGGTGTCCATTCAATTCTAACAAGTGTCTACAAACTCACATCCAAGCTTGACTTAAGCTCCATGAGGATATTTTCTAGGATCCATGTGTTAAGTACACAAGCAACTGTAGTATGAAGATCCTAGGGGACACTTAGAATTAGCTACCCCTTACTCCATCTCACATCAAAACCCGTGGGCTCCGTAAGGAAATAATCATTACATTTGAAAATATCATGGCCAACAATCATTCAGATATAGCATTTGTTCCACCTTTGATTTTTTGTCCCATTTACATTTCATTTCATAGTGCTCTTACAGTTTCAAATGCGCTTAAAAACACAACTATTTGCAGCTTTCACTAGGGGATTTTGTATTTTATAATATATAGCATGAATCTCATAAATGCATGTAATGATGGTAGTACAACTTGCTTCAAGTCTAGCTGACACAACTCGGGCAACTAGCCAACTTAGAGCCGAGACACTTGACAACATGTGGACTATCCAACATAGAGATCCAAGTGGGTGAAGGTCTTCAATCTCATTGATTAGGGTCTAAGTCAAGGGTCAATCTCAATATGGAAGAAACGAATGGGTGGAGGAAAGTGAAAAGGTGGTGCCAACATAGCAAAAGAGTAAGTTTGCATAAGGTAGGCAATACTAGTGAGCATATAAAAAGGTCTCAATATCCAAGATCATATATCCACTCAATACAAGTCTATGAAAGCACAATCATAAATAGTCACCAATAATCAGCTACTATGTCAAGTTAAAGCTGATGAGATGAGCACGACAGTTTAATATCACCCAAATACACATACATATACCTGTACAACCATATACTTGTCTCACCCAAATACACATACATATTCCTGTCTAACCATATACCTGTCTCTGATAAAACCACATCCAACTGTGTTGGAAAAGGAATATACCAACTGATTGATATGCCAAGTGAACCATGGCTACAACAAGTCCATCTCAATGGGTCACCCAAGGCTAAGTCATGTCACAGGATGCCACTGTTGATTAGAAGAAATGGTTGATTGACTGTACCATCGATGATCTTTGGAAGAATATGCTCAACATATTTAGGACTAGCATTGATTGGAAGAAAAATATAGTTTGCTGCATGATGGTAGCTCCAACTATAGTGTATGTGTTATCACAATTCTTGTAGTTGCCTTGTAAGGTAATCCTATCCAGGATGGTAGAGGGGGAAGGCAACTAAAGCTGTGACCTATGGAAGCTAAGACCTTTGAATCAATTAGTTGTCACACCGGCCAAAGCTACCAACACTTTAGACTAAGTTAATGACCAAGCCTAGGGGGCATCCCTATAACCAAGATGACCCTATAAAATGTGAATTGAGGTGAATAATCCTAGGGATTTTGATTGAATCTCTTAGTAATATGATTAATTAAAGATCTAAATGGTTACCAAGAGGAAATGAGTGCCCACATGAAAAGCCCTAAATTACCCTAGGGTTTTAAGCATGAAAATAAGATCTATGGGTAGTTAGGTGAAATTAAGTAAAATTGGACACAATAATTAATTGCTAGATGCAAGATGAGACAAATGAAAGTGATTCTACCAATACCCAATTCACGGATTGAGAAATACCCACTTCTCTCAAGGAGGGTATCTTCCCCTAGAGGATAGGCCAGTGCGTTGAGTGGGAAAATGGAGTCTGATGGCCATGAAATTTTAGATCTAGAGGTTTTAAATTATTCCTAAAGTGGGTTTTAAATATTATAGCTCGCAGTGAATTGGTGTAAATTTCCTTAAAACTCAATCTTAAGCTACACAGTATATATACACAGACACAGACACATATATATATATATATATATATTACTGTTGACCACAAATGAGTTTCTTCACAAATAATGTAGCGGAAAATAAATACCGAGAAAACATATAATATCAATCACACCAATAGAGACACCAATTTTTTTGGGTATGGAAACCCCCCAAAAAATCTAAGATGGGAAAACCGGTGCAACTATTTGAGAAGATATTTTACTAGCAAGATATAGAACAATACAATCCAGAAATCAATTTTACCCAACTTGGCAAAATCATACAACTGAAGCTCGCCGAGGAAAAACCCCACAAGGATCACACGACCCCTTGTGTCACTGCCTGCGTCGCCCTGATGCCTCTGCATCAGCCGTACGGACATTGACGTCACCTATATGGTCGCCTACGTCACCCGTACGGTCTGTTGACGTCACATGGGATGCTCCTGCTTCACGGCTTGCGTCACTGTACGACCTCCCTGCGTCAGCTGCACGGCCTCCAGGGATTTGCCTGTGCAGCTCTGTCGATCTTTGGGAAAGTTCTTCTGTCTCACTCTTTGAAAATTCGTCTGCAAACTTCTCTCTTACTCTCCAACTGAAAAGATATGAGCAAGAAATCTCTCTCTGGCAAAGTGTGTGCCAAATCAATTGTGTGTGTGTATCCTCTCCACCAAATCATTCACCTTTTAACTCAATGGCCTAGCGAAAACCCTAACTCTCACTATGGATTAATGGATGAGATCCTCCGGTGAGATCAATGGCCAATATTAGATTAGCCATCACTTAAATTATATTTCACTTGAACTTTATAAAAGTGCCTCCATGAAGTCAAATTAAAATTAGATTACATAATGCACTTTTCCTAAGTCTAAACTTAGGATAAAGGCAATGATCAATCTGGTTTCTTGTTTTATGTCTTCTATCAAGCAAGGACACATGCAAATGATAGAAGACCTTCCTTGTTCCCACTTTCTAACACTCCCTCTCAACAAGGAAGGGACTTAATGGCAATCCCAACTTGTCTCTGAACTTCACAAAACTGTGTCTGCAAAGTGGCTTGTTGAAAATGTCTGCCACCTGTTCATCTGTTTGAATGTACTCCAACTGAATGGTTCCTTTTTGTACACAGTCTCTCAGGAAGGGATACCAGATGTCTATGTGTTTTCTCTGGTCATGGAACACTGGATTTTCAGATAGCTTGATGCCACTCTGATTGTCACAACGAACCACTGTAGCCTCTAGCTCACATCGAATAACCCTGAAAGCAACTTTCTCAGCCACATTCCCTCACATGCAGCCAAACTGGCTGCCATGTACTCAACCTTTGCCGAGCTCAATGCAAGTGACTTCTGCTTCCTACTGAACCAAGAGATAACCCCTGACCCAATGCTGAAGTAACAATCTGAGGTGCACTTTCGGTCTTCTACACATCCTGCCCAATCAACATCTATGAAGCCTGCTAACTGTATGCTCCCACTGCGCTCATAAACCAACAATTACTCCACTGTACCTCTGATGTAGCGAAGCACATGCTTCACAACTGTCCAATGTACTCTTTGAGGGTCTACCATGAATTGACTCAAAGAGTTGACTCGAAAGCTAATGTCTGGCCGTGTGTTGACCAGATACATGAGCGATCCGACAAGTTGGCGATATAATGTAGGATCAAACTCCTTTGAACTCGATGCATCAATCTTCCTCCAATTGGAAACTAGAGGTATGGATCTGGGCCTACAGTCCTCCATCTTGAATCTTCTTAAGATCTCTACTGCATACTTCCCCTGTCTAATGAAGACACACCCATCTTTCTTCCAAACCTCTAAACCTTAGAAGTAATGCATCAACCCAAGGTCTTTCATTTCAAACTTAACTGCAAAGGTTGGACTTGCAGTCGTCAATCAACCTCTCATCTCCTATAAGAAAGAGATCATCTACATACAAAACCAGTATGAGAGGAACCTCACCTGACAAGAAGTACAGGTTGTGGCCCGCCTCACTTCGCCGGAATCCCATATCCCGTAGATAGCTGTCAATCTTCGAGTACCATGCCCGAGGTGCCTGCTTGAGCCCATAAAGAGCTCTCTGCAACTTGCATACATGCGACTCCCTGTTCTCCACCACGAACCCCTCGGGCTGCCTCCTATATAGCTCCGTTGAGGAAGGCAGTCTTTACGTCCATCTATGTGTTGATGTATATGTAACTTCAGAATGTATTCACTTGTATATTTCATGTATTGTACCTCGATGTTTATTCCGGGAAGTATCTGTAATGTAATTAAGTCATGTCATGCCTCCGATGTTCCTATCGAGAGGTTCTATAATGTAAACAAGTCATGTCAAGTCATTGTGGGTAACCCTCCTATTGTTCAAGGGTTAAAGTCCTCGCAGTTCTGGGGCCCTAGGGTTATTAGACTCTCCTAAAGAAGTCGGCCCTAGTGAGTTATTGTCAAGTCGGGAATTAGTATAAATAGAGAATGAGCCTCTCTATTTATCACACACTCACTCACACTGATTCTATCTCTGAGGAAGTTGCGGGGTTTTCTCCATTTATGGTTTCCCCGAGGAAAAACATTGTGTTCATTGTCTCTTGTGTTTGATTGCTATGCTTGTCATTCTCTCAGTTAAAGATCCTAATATAATGCTAAATTGAATGATAAAAATCTAACATGGTATCAGAGCTAACCTGAGAAGAAGACACTGGTATCAGAGCTAACCTGAGAAGAAGACACTGTGCAGCTGCGGGAACTAGGGCCTCCTACTTTTCGGATATCTCTCCACAAATTTTCAGCAAAAGAAGGTTGGACTGAGTCTCCTTCCTAGGGCGCATCTTTCTGTAGAAACAAAATCTGATTCTGAGATTTTTCAGTTTTGGACCCGACACTACTGCCGGAAATTAGGCTTTCCACAGAAGTGGAATTTTTGAGTGAGCCCAGGCCTGGATTGATCTCCTCCTCAAAATCGAAGTTTAGAGATCAAGATCAAAGCATTTGGTTGGACAGAACTCCGGGAAAGTCAAACCCTAATCTGCTCCTGAACCAGCATTACAGAAATTCAGCTCCAAATCCAGATCCGACATCTTGACCTGGTAAGATCTAAATTTTTTGTATTTCCATTTGAGGTTCTCAGTTAAGATGTTTCATCATACCAATCTTGATGAAAAGCTTGGGGGAGCTGATAACTTCAGAGCCTGGAAGTATAGGATCTCCCTGGTCCTGGAAGAAAATGAGTTGGACTCCTATATCAATGAGGAGGTTCCAGTTCCAGAGGGAGATGAGGCTAAGGCCTTACACAAGAAGAAATTGGTCATGGCTAAGAGGATTATTGCTGATTCAATCAAGGATCACCTCATACCACAGGTGTCCTCCCTAAAGACACCTAAAGCTATGTTTGATGCCTTGACCAAACTGTTTGAAGGGAAGAACATAAACCGGAAGATGACTCTGAGAAACCAACCGAAGAATGTAAAGATCTAGAATGCAGAGACCATCCAGTCTTACTTTACAAGGGTCTCTTAGATCAAGGAACAGCTGGAAGCAGTGGATGAAGAGGTGGAGAATGCAGAGATTGTGATGACCACCTTGAATGGTCTCCCGAGATCATCGGACTCCTTTATTCAAGGGATCTGTCCCAGAAAGAAGCTAGTCAAATTTAGTAGACAATGAGAAGAATGCTCTTAAGAAGAAGCTCGGATAGCAGCTCGAGAAGAAAAGATGGGAAGTGAAGATCAAGCTCTCATAGTTCACTCCAAGAAAAGCAAAAGAAGTTCTCATCACTCCAGAGGTAAGCATTTCCATAAAAATAACACTAGAAAAGATTTGTCTAGAATCAGATGTTATACATGTGATGAAGTAGGACACTTTGCAAATGATTGTCCTAAAAGACAAAATAAGAAAAAGGGAAACAAGAGAAGACATCATGCTCATGTTGCAGAGGATGATGAACCTTCCACAAAAAGAATCAGACAAGAAAGTGATGATTCTTCAAGTGATGAAGAATATGTCTCGATTTTTGCTCTCACAGGAAACATCACACATGGAAGCAATGATTGGATTATAGACAGTGGGGCTTCCAAACATATGATAGGATTCAAAGAGTCATTTGTGAAACTATCAGAACATGAATCACCCCACAAGGTGAAACTTGGAGATGACTACCAGTATCCAATAAAAGGTAATGGGAATCCTACTATAAGCTAGACTCTGGAAAGTCTATGAAGATGCAAGATGTATTGTTTGTACCAGGACTAAAGAAGAACCTCCTCTCCATATCTGCATTAGATGCAAAATGCATGAGAGTTGCATTTATAGATAGCCAAGTTATCATGTGGCCAAAGGGAAAGACTATTAATGATGCAGTAGTGATTGGGGAACAAGAGGGAGGTCTATACAAATTGAAGGGCCATCCAGAACAAGCTTTGGTCCATGACACAATAAAGCCAAATGAACTTTGGCATAGAAGGCTTGCACATGTGCATTACAGAGCACTACCACTTGCAAGCAAAGTTGTTGAAGGTCTTCCAGAAATTCAGGCAAAACATGATGGAGTCTGCAAAGGATGTGCGAAAGGAAAGAACAGAAAGAAGACATTTCCAAGTAGCGAGAGGAAGGCAAAAGGAATCTTGGAAATCATTCACTCTGATGTATGTGGTCCAATGTCATCCAGTTCTTTAAGCGGGTATGTCTACTATGTTTCCTTTATTGATGATTTTTCTAGGAAGACATGGATATATTTTATGAAGAACAAAGATGAAGTTTTCAGCAAGTTCAAGGAATTCAAAGCCTTGATCGAGAACCACACTGAAAAGAAGATCAAGACCTTTCGATCAGATAATGGCGGAGAATTCACATCAAATGAATTCAAAGAGTTATGCAAAGATTCAGGGATTAAGAGGGAGTTATCCACTCCATATAATCCATAACAGAATGGGGTTGCAGAAAGGAAGAATAGAACGATCATGGAAGCTGCAAGGGCTATGCTTCATGATCAAGATATTCCCATGCATCTATGGGCAGAAGCTGCCCGAACAACGGTGTATGTATAGAACCGTATTACACAGAGTACTCGAGAACAAGACACCTGAAGAAGTCTTTTTCGACAAGAAACCAGAAGTTAGCCATCTCAGAATATTCGGCTATCCAATGTACATACACATTCCAAAAGAAAAGAGGACAAAGTTAGATCCTTTAGGAAAGAAGGGTATATTTGTGGGATACTCTGAAAGCTCGAAGGCTTACAGAATATACTTCCCAGGATTCAAGAAGATTGACATCAGCAGGGATGTAACATTTGATGAAGATTCAGCTTAAAACAAATCCATAAGAGAATCACAGAGAAAGAAAGAGGACCAGGTCCTGCTCTGGGTATGTAGCTTTATTATGTGACTTTATCAATAAAGAACCTTCCAACTATGAAGAAGCGACAGAATGGAAAGAATGGAAGGATGCTATGATCGAAGAGTATCAATCGATCATGAAGAATGATATTTGGGATGTTGTCTCAAGACCAGATGGGAAGTCTGTTGTAACTTCCAAATGGATCTACAAGATCAAGCATGCTGCAGATGGCAGCATAGAGAAATATAAAGCAAGATTCGTGGCTCGTGGTTTCTCACAGAAAGAAGGAATAGATTATGAAGAAACCTTTGCACCTGTAGCCAGATACACTTCCATCAGATCAGTACTTGCTCTGGCTGCAGTGATGAAATGGAAGATACACCAAATGGATGTCAATACTGCTTTCTTGAATGGTGTAGTGGAAGAGGAAGTGTATGTAGAGCAGCCACTCGGTTTTGAGACACATGACAGAGAGTCTCATGTGTGTAGATTGAAGAAAGCCTTGTATGGTTTGAAATAGGCACCCAGGACATGGTACGACAGAATTGACAGCTCTCTATCCAATTTGGGCTTTACCTAAAGTAAAGCAGATTCCAACCTTTACTACAAGGTTGAAGATGGCAACCCAGTGATACTCCTATTGTATGTAGATGATCTGTTTGTAACAGGTATGGATGGGTTGATTGCTGATACGAAGAGGAAGCTTGCTGTCGAGTTTGAAATGAAGGACTTGGGTATGATGCATTATTTTCTAGGCATGGAGGTGTTGCAGAATGCAGATGGAATTTCCCTGGGGCAAGGGAAATATACGGTAGAGATCCTAAAGAGATTCGGGATGATGGATTGCAAGGCCATGACCATACCTATGGCATCAAACCTGAAGCTATTGAGTGATGCTTCATCAGAGTTGGTTGATGCTACGATGTATCGTCAGATGATTGGGTCCCTGATGTACCTGACGAACACGAGACCAGATATTTGCTTTGCTGTGAACACCTTGAGCCAATTCCTGATAGATCCAAGACATGTTCACTTGATTGCTGCAAAGCATATTCTGAGATACCTGAGAGGTACAGTTGATTATGGGCTCAAGTATGAGACGAATCAGAAGATTAACCTGGAGGGTTATGTTGATTCAGATTGGGCAGGCAGTGCTATCGATAGGAAGAGCACTTCAGGGTGTTGCTTCATTATGGGATCAGGTGTGATCTCTTGGTTTAGCAGGAAGCAATTTTGTGTGGCACTGAGTACAGCTGAAGCAGAGTATGTCGCAGCTTGTTCAACTAGTTGTGAGGCAGTATGGCTGAGGAAGCTACTGTCTGATTTATTTGATCTCCAGTTGGATGCTACTTGTATATATTGCGACAACCAGAGTTGTGTGAAGTTGTCGGAGAACCAGGTGTTCCATGACAAGTTAAAGCATATCGAGATCAAGTATCACTATATCAGGGATATGGTGCGGAGGGGAGTAGTGAAGCTCCAGTATGTTGCGACAGACGAACAAATAGCTGATGTGTTGACGAAGCCATTGGCCAGAGTGAAGTTTGAGTACTTCAGGGAGAAGCTTGTTGTTCTCCAGATCGAGGTTTCCCCCAAGGGGAAGAGATGGGTTCGTGACCCATTCTGACATGGTGAGAGGATTGGTTCCTTCCATGGTCAGATGTAAGGGCTGAGCCATTCTGTCATGGGGAGAGGATTGGTTCCTTCCATGTCAGATATGAGTGTTGAGCCATTCTGATGTGACTGTAGGATTGGTTCCTACATGATCAGATATAAGGGCTATTGCCATTCTCTAAATGGAGGTACCTCGTCAGTTATTAGGAATACTTAGTCTAGGACCGAGGGCCATTCTGATATGACTATGGGATGTAGTCTCACATGATCAGATATAAGTGTAGGGCCATTCTGATGTGATTGAGGGATATGTTCCCACTTGATCAGATATAAGGGCTGTTGCCATTCTTTGAATGGAGGCACCTGGTCAGTTACCAGGAACTCTCAGTCTGGGATTGAGAGCCTTTCTGATGAGTCAAGGTCAGATGTAAGTGCAATGCCTTTCCACAGATGGTAGTAGGTGTGTCCTACCAGGATGGTGGATGTGAGTGTTGTGCCTTTTCACAGATGATAGTAGTTGTGTCCTATCATGCTAGTGAATGTAAGTGCTGTGCCTTTCTGACGAGTCAAGGTCAGATGTAAGTGCATTGCCTTTCCACAGATGATAGTAGTTGTGTCCTATCATGTTGGTGGATGTGAGTGCTGTGCCTTTTCACAGATGATAGTAGTTGTGTCCTATCATGCTGGTGAATGTAAGTGCTGTGCTTTTCTGACATGGTGTTGGATGTGTTCCTCTCATGGTCAGATGTGAGTGCTGGCCATTCTGACTTAGGGTCAGATATAAGCGCTGAAGAAGACCTACAAGGAGGCTAGGCCTACAACCAACATGAAAAAGGGCTGGCTCTGTAGAACTCCCTGTGATGAGAAGAATCATGAGATAGCACATATGATGATGACCTAGTGATGATCCAGATCGAATGATGATCCAAATCCAGTGATAATGTCCCCGTGATGATCCAGATCCAGCAGTGATGATCCAGATCGAGTGATGATCCAGATCCAGTGATGATGTCCTCGTGATGATCCAGATCGAGTGATGATGATCCAGATCAAGTGATGATCTAGATCCAAGATGAAGATGACTTGAAGATGCAAATGACGAGATGATCCAGAGAAGAAGACCAGTGCTGACAAATTGTGTCGAGAGAATACCTTCCTAGTTAAGAGGGAGTGTTGATGTATTCACTTGTATATTTCATGTATTGTACCTCGATGTTTATTCTGGGAAGTATCTGTAATGTAATTAAGTCATGTCATGTCCCAGATGTTCCTATCGGGTTGGTTCTATCATGTAAACAAGTCATGTCAAGTCATTGTGGGTAACCCTCCTATTGTTCAAGGGTTAAAGTCCCTGCAGTTCCGGGGCCCTAGGGTTATTAGACTCTCCTAGAGAAGTCGGCCCTAGTGAGTTATTGACATATTGTCAAGTCGGAAATTAGTATAAATAGAGAGTGAGCCTCTGTATTTATCACACACTCACTCATACTTAGTTGTAATGCATAGCTGAGAGAGAAGAAGTTGTTGGGGCAAGAAAGAAAGAGGCTACTGCTGTCAGGAGATCATCTTACTGTTTTGGGGTTTTACTTTTGGTGTTGATTCTATCTCTGAGGAAGTTGCGAGGTTTTCTCCATTTATGGTTTCCCCGAGGAAAAACATTGTGTTCATTGTCTCTTGTGTTTGATTGCTGTGCTTGTTATTCTCTCAGTTAAAGATCCTAATATAATGCTAACTTGAATGATAAAAATCTAACACTATGAACGCGCCAACCCATCTCTGCTGCTAAAGAGATAATAGTTTGAATAGAAGAATATTTGGTGACAGGGGTGAAGGTCTCCTCATAGTCAATACCTTCCTTCTGTGAATACCCCTTTGCCATGAAATGCGCCTTGTACTTCTCCACGCTTTCGTCTGCTCTATGCTTTACTTTGTAGATCCACCTGGACCCAACCACCCATTTTTCTTCTGGCCTCGGCACAACCTCCCATACCTGGTTTTTCATAATGGAGTCATACTCAACCATAGACTCTTGCCACACATCATGTTGTGCAACTTCCTCGAAACTGGAAAGCTCAGAGTTAATCAACTGTGTCATCAGTGCCACATAGCAAAGTCTATCTGGTGGTTTGCTTCTCCTCATGGAGCTCTGTGGAAGAGTCACCTGCCTGGAATCCTGAACTGTGAACCTAAACCACTTAGGTAGTGGCCTAGTGTCTACATGCTGCAACTACTAGATATCCTCCTCCTGTTGAAGCTCATCCTCCAAGTCAATGAACGAAGGATCCTGTCCACCTAACTCCCTCTAAATACTAGAACCTGTATCCTGTGTCTGTACCTGTGGCTCCTCCAACTTGACCCTCGAGTCCTGTGTTGTCTGCTCCTGTGCTGGTAAGTCCATAGATCTTCGTAAGGCTCTGTCCTCATCAAACTGGACATTTCTACTCATAATAATCCTCTTGCGAGCCGGAATATATACCCTATATGCTTTAGAAGTCTCGTTGTAACCAACAAGTAACCCCTTCTCACCAGAAGGGTCCTACTTCTTCCTAGTGTTAGCATGAACGTGAAAATAGCAGACATTGCCAAATATGTGTAGATGGCTCATGTTTGGTCTAGTTCCTGTGAAGACCTCCTCGGGTGTCTTCCTCCCCAAAGTTGTGCTGGGACACCTGTTCTGAATGTAAACTGCGGTATTGTATGCCTCATCCCATAGGAATAGTGGCAATCCCTGATTAAATAGCATGGCCTTGGCTGCTCCTACCAATGTCCTGTTCTTCCTCTCCGCCAGTCCATTCTGCTGCGGGGTATGAGGAACTGTGTGCTCCTTCTTGATGCCCTGCGATTAAAAAAACTATAAGAACTCTTTGGAGGTGTACTCACCCTCGTTGTCTTTCCTCAATACCCGAATCTTCCTCCCGGTTTGGTTTTCCACGAGAGTCTTCAACTCCAGAAACCGCTCGAAGACCTCTGACTTGGCCTTCAGGAAATAGATCTAAGTTTTCTTGGAAATAGTCATCAATGGACGTGACATAATAATTGTAGCCACTGAAAGATTAGACTCATGGGTCTGCAAACATCTGAATGCACCAAGTCCAAGGTCCCCTTAGACTTCCGCTCACTCTGTGGGAAAGGCTTCTTGATGTTCTTCCCCAACGCACAACCCTTGTAGTGGTTATGCTTATCCTCTTGTACTTGAGGAACTCCAATAACTACCTGTCTCAAATGCCTTACTGCTCCATGGTGTAAGTGTGCCATCCTCCTATGCGACAACTCACCCTGACTGCTGCTGCTGCTGACTAGAGCCTTTGCAGATTCGGAGTGTAGTCTGTACACCTTCCTGCTCCGAATCCCAATCACGCAATCCAAACTCTTATCTAACCCCTTTGGGCCTAATATACACCTTCCGATCTCAGAACTTCACCTGAAAGCCCTTGTCCTCCAGGGTGGAAACAGATATGAGGTTCTTGGTCAACCTCGGAACATACAATACATTAACAAAACTGAGGGGTTTTCCAGACTTCCTCTGAAACAAAACACCACCAACTTCCTGCGCCTGATAGCGCGCATCATCACCAAACTCAATGTGGAGATTTACTCCACCTTGCTGCAAGCTCTTGAAGAACCTTTTCTGCCCTGTCATGAGACAAGATGCTTCACTGTCGATGTACCAAATACTGCTGCCTGTGGTGCTTGTTATGCAAGCTATCAAACAAAAGTCGTCCTCGAAGTTTTTGTTGAACTCCTCCACCTCTGCAGTACCTGCCATCTGAGTATTGTTCTTCTTCTTCTTGTTTGGGCACTGGGAGGCAAAGTGTCTTGGCTTGTGGCAGATAAAACATTTGACCTTGGACATGTCAATGTTCTTCTTACCACTCTTCTTCTTCTTTGCCTTACCCTTCCTCTTTCCTGCTAGGGCTAGAGCTTCTTCATCCACAATCTGTGAGGCATTGCTGGATGAACCTGAACCTTGACCCATGCGGGTCTCTTCTTGTACAAAGTCATCCCACAATATCTGCCAATCAGGGAGCTTCTCCCTAGCTACCACGCCTTTGACAAAGACGTTCCATGGCTTAAAAAAGCCACTGAGAGCTATCCGAACTAGCTCCTCATCTTCAATCTTAGAGCCCACTTCTCCAAGGTCGTCCCTGATCTGTGTGAGCCTTGTGAGATAAGGTAACACTCCTTCACCTGTGGCCATTTTGGTGATTCGCAGTCTCTCCTATAGCACCATCTTTTGGTTCTCGTTCTTACTTTGGTAAAGGCTTTCCAAAGCCGTCCACATTTCCAATGTGGTCTTTTTCCCGGACAGGTGAGGGACTATGTGATCCTTCACCCCATCCAAGATAATCAACATGACCCTAGAATCCAGCTTCTTCCACCTATCCAACTTTGTCGGATCTGCTAGTGCAACCTTTTTGGATTCAATGTGCTCCTTTGCATCACTAACATACATGATCCTCATGATCCTCTCTTTCAATGTAGGTAAGTTCTGAGCCCCCTGGAGTCTATCCTTGACTATCAACTGTACGACCATAATGAAGTGTACCTGTCAAACCCTAGATATGAAACTCTAGGTTTGTGTCTTAAATAGATCCGCCTCTGATCTATCCAATACTACTGCTTTCTCTCAGATTTGCTTAGAAGAGCTCTGATACCATGTAAATTTCCTTGAAACTCAGACTTGATCTACACATTATATATATATATATATATATTTTCTTACTGTTAACTACAAATGAGTTTCTTCACAAATAATGCAGCAAGAAATAAATATTGAGAAAACATATAATAGCAATCACACCAATAGAGACAACAATATCTTTGGGTACGGAAACCCCCAAAAAAACCCAAGATGGGAAAACCGATGTAGCCGTCTGAGAAGATATTTTATTAGCAAGATATAGAACAGTACAATCCATAAATTGATTTTACCCATCATTTAATAACAAATTACACCTATGAATAACTAATCCTCTAACCAAAATTTCAAGTGTTTGTGAGTGTTTTGCAGGTTGGTAAATGCATTCTACAGGACTGATATAATGGGAGAGGAAGGGCTGCCACCAAGGAAAAAACTTAACAAAGGTTTAGAGAACAAAAGGGGTGGGACAAGCCACTGAAAGGGCCGTACCTTGGCTGCTAGGCCTGGGACAGACCCTAAAAGGAGCATGCCGAGAGGTGTGGGGAAGGTTTGGAGGGAGGTCTCATCCCTAGAAACGCTGGCTGGTGGGAAAAAGGGAAAGAAAAGGGTGTTGGTGAAGGGCCTGTTTTGGAGGCCAAAAAGGAGGAGGCGAGGGCTAGGAAAGGGAAGGAACAAGAAGGCGAGGGCGAAAAAGAAGAAGGGAAGAGGAAAGAGGTTGCTAGGGTTAGTTAGGTCTGATTTTGGGATGGTTTTAAAGCCTTTTTAGGGCAAAATTCAGGTTTTAGGATTTTTTATTATTATTTTAGGGCCTCCTAAAATTTCTGCCTAGGGTTTCTAGCGACAAATAGGATAGGGAAAAATTGTAGGATAGAGGGCCAAAATTTTAGGAAGGCCAAAAAATTGAAAAAAATTAATTTTTTGATTTTCTAGGGTTTTCAACATAAAATTGTAGACCTACGTCTAACCCTAATTCTACCTTGAAAATGCAAATTTACACATGCAAATGCAAGAGATTTGAAGGAGAAGAGGTTTTGGGACAAGGGAGAAAACCCTACCCTAACCTAGGGCATCTAAGGAGTGACTAACCTACCTCTTGAGAAGCTTAGCCTAGGTTTTACAACTAACCCCAAAGTCCTAAGGTTCTAAACCTAGAAGGACTCCTAAAAGGACGTACTTCTACAACCAAGGTGACTGGAAGTTTACGAATATTTAGCCAAGACAAATTGCAACCCTAATGGCTACCATTCAGTCCACAAACAAACATCATTCATCAATATTTAACAAAGAGAGATTAAGAAAAAACCCTAGATATCTCTTTGTGCAAGTGTTTAACAAACCATAACATCACCTTTACAAGGGAATTGAACCAAAGAAACTTCAAGAATTTGCCATTAAAACCCATAAATATCTTCCTCGATAGTAGGTGCCTCACTTCAAAGAGCCCTAGTTGGGTAGAATAAGTGCATAATGTTTTTTCCCACTTGTCTTATGTTAAAATGAAGTGAGGTGAGGTTTATTTATAGCCTCTCACACTCACTTTTTCAAAATATCTAGGCCTACATGCTGTAAAAATTCAATTTGAAATTATAAAATTATAACGTAAAGTAATATAAAAATAGCCTAAAATATGCTTATAGTAGGCTACTTGGGGTACTTTCCCCCTAGGTGCAAAAAACTGCTAAAATAAGTGAATCACTCCAAACGAAATGCCGGAGTGAGTTGGAGAGAGGGTGTTATGCCCCATCTAACCCCAAAATGCTGTAGAATCCCTCAACACCCCTCTCAAAGCAACATGCACGGCGTGGGAGGAATGGTGACGTCCTCTGAGGAAGGAGCCCAGGGAGAGGGAGCGCCAACTACCTGAAGGGCTAGGAGGGTGTCCGAGGTGGTTGTGAAGGGAGACCAAGGTCTTGTAGCTGAAGCAAAGTCCACCAGAACAAGTAAAGAAGGTGTGGCGTCATGTGACCCAATGATCAACCCCTAGGAGCCTCGGACATCAACCCTAGGGTTAAAAACGCCAACAAAGGATAGTCAGCAGTGCCATTAAGCTATAGTACTCCTAAAGGAAGGACAAAAGGGCCCGATCATGACCACCACTGCTGAATAACACCCATCCTGGTCGAAAAAATGGCCTCTCTCTCCTTAGGGCATATATGAAGATGTGTTGGAGCCAGTATTACAGGTGCAGCCTAATACTGGCTCCAATTGCGGGCCGAGTGCTCTTCCCTGGAGTGCTCGAGAACCTGTCAATCTTCTAGTACCTATAGACCTACACATGCATCAAATATCCAAAGGGATTAAAAACATCTTGCGGAAGACACTTTTCCTGCCTTGTCCGCGAAATAAGGGAAATAAACTGAGAACAATAAAGACTAACTGAATGAAGAACATCAGATGCAATGCAAAGTAATAGGAATATGCCTATCTGAAAATACAACTAACCCTACCTATCCTAAAACGTAGTAATCAAAATGGGTTAAGTGAAATCATACCACCAGTGCAACCATCTAGGTAAACAATTCATACCTAATATCTTACCTTTGTCTTTAAATGCAATCCATGATAATACTTCATTGATGATATGTTGAGTATGTACCAGGATCTTTATCTTGGTGAGGAAAGGAAACTAAACCATTCTAAGAGTCTGGAAGACTTGAAATTGATTCCATGGAGAGGGATTGCTTTGATAAGCTTTGTTGATCCATGCTTCTACTGGACTTATGTATGGGACACCTCTATCATACATTTCTTTTAAGAAATTTTTTCGCCTGAAACTTGTCCACAAATCTTGAACTTGGGAGGCTATTATAGAGTAGATCTTTGCAAGTCTTCATATGTCAGTCACAACCTGTCCTTGCATTTACTTAAGCATTTTTTTGGATATACGAGTACATCGCTCATCTTTGTAGCAATCATGTTAGTATTCCTAATGATCCTTGAAGTTTTGAAATTGTCAGCTATATAATTCATACCTTCATGCTTCAAATGAAAAGATAAACAATAAATACTATGAAATTGAGGAATGAAAATCATACCTGTCCACCTACCTGTCTCGGTCTTGTTGAAATGCATCTTTAAAGGCTTACTGATATAGGATAGAGAAAGCTGAACAACTTCTTCAACGCTTCTTGAGGAACACAATTAAGAATGATAATCTGGGCTCACCATAGGCTGAATATCTGCAAGAGAATCCTCTGTATAACATGCTTTCCTGTCCATGGTGCTGGATAAGTACCATTGAATTGAATCCATGGAGATATCACTAAAGATATGGGGTCCCAAATTTTTGAACGTTTCATCATAGCAAATCATCTGCATATGGCAATCATCTATAATAGCAATAAGACCCACATCCTGAGGTACTTCATCATCAAATGTAAGAGCAAAAGGATCAATCCAATTGTCATTAGCATCATAGGGAGATGAAATAATCATATCTTGTTCAACAGGGTCCTCATAGATCATGTCTTTGATATCCCTGCTTGAGGTGATCAAGAGTTCTTCATCCCAAACAGTGTCAAATTCTGGCTCAAACTGATCCATAGTAGCTTTATCAACTTCTTCTTCGAGTGGGAGGAAAATTTTATTGACTTCTTCTTCATAGCATTCATCACTGAAAAGCCCAAAATCAACACTACTTGGTCTTGAAGAATCATAGAGAGGAAGACCCATAAATGTCCAATAATCATTGTGCTCGATAGTTCTGTCATTATGCTCCAAGAAATCTAAAATGTCATAAGATATTTCTGTGTGTTGAAAAGGAGAACCCACCCTTTCCTTCTGTTCTTAAACCTCTTCAATTAAGACTTCTTGATCTTCATATGTAGGACCACAATCATATTCGTCCGCATGAGGAGCTTCATCTACCGTGCTTGAGATATCATTAGCTTCTTCAATCTGATTTTCGTTGTGGATCTTTTTACTGAATAAGTTCTTTGCATACTCAACATGAGGCATCCATTTACGTTGTTTTCCAAGGCACCAACGTCTACCAAATAGTTCAATCAATTCCACAAGATAAGATATCTTTGCTTTCGACAAATTTGTGAACCAAACGCGGGCCTTTCCTTCTAGGTGAAGAGTGAACAATCTCATATAAACAACTTCTTCAAACTCAATTTCCTCTGTGTATAACAACAAAGACTTGGCAACCAGGTCCTCAACATAATCCTCATTTGGATCACTGAAGGGCTTTCATAGTTCATGTGGTAGTCCGTCTGATGGGAACTTTCATTGGTCGAGTAGAGCAAAATATACTTCTATTTTCTGCAATAGTTGGACTATCAGGATCTTTAAATTCAAATGGAATATCCTCTTCGATTCCTTCACTAGGTCCATCTTGTATCTGACCGTTTTCCAATGTTTCTTCCCACATATGGTTGATCACATCCTTTCTTTCATGTTCTTCGATATCATAATCCCAATCCCTTACTGAATGCATTGATCAACTGCCTGAGTGAAGAAATTTTTTTTACGAGGAAATCCTTCATACCAATTGTTGACGGTCAAGTTGCCCTCTAAGTGGAGAGATAGTAGGAAGAATTTCATTCTGACATTTTTATGTATGATATTGCTTGCTTGGAGAAATTGCATGAATGCCCAAACATGTGTTGTTGTGTGATATTTATACTGTTGAAATAATGGAAAAAATGCTTTCCCATCATCTTCAATGACATATTGGTGTGGATATCCCAGAATGCATGAAAAATCCAATATATCCATCCGTAATTTGTAATTGGATGCCATATCGTCAGACTTCCTTGTCTTTATAGAGCACGCCTTTTATTTTTCTTCAGTTGGAGTCGCTAGGAGAGACATGTCAAGTTAGCTCAACAAATCTCACCAAAGTACTAAACAAAACACCGGCATTCCTGATATAATGATGGCTGAATTTTCGTGGAGCCGCCAGGTAAGACCTACAAGATTAGTCTTTGATAATATTTTCAAAATAACAAGGAAGACTCACCTCAATTTTTCTTACCGAATGTCGTTCTTGCTAGGGGTGTGAATGTCTCTGGATCAACTGCTTCAAATTTTGAAATGTTCGCCGACAACAACGCCAAAATGTTACAGGATGAACTAGCAGGGTTAGTCACCGACAAACATATGAAGGAGAGAATGACCACTGTCACCTTGGGCACTTCTCCAAACTGCTTTGGAAGTCGAGCCTCCTAGGGGAGAGCCCTATAGCAACTCTGTGAAGGACACTAAGACACCAAATGATATCTTGAAAGAAGGAAGGTTAGTGACCAGTGCCTTAATGGAGTCAATTTAGGAAGGAAGAAGACATACAATATGAATGAATATAGATCATGTAAGTGCAGTTAGTACATACACTTCAATAATGCATTCATTAGGATATACGCAAGTATACAACTTCAGTCTTAGATCATGCATTTGCAACAAGTGTGGAGGTCCTTTCACTTAATTAGCCAATGACTTCCCAATGAGCAATAAGGAATGTGATGTGTCATTTATTACAAGTATAACCAATGGAAAGAAGGCAAATGCAATAGTTGCAAGTACTCATTCATAATAAAAAGTGTAAGCCTATTCTACAACCACACTTGTAACAGCAGTACTCATTCATCCATTAATATCACACGTGTAACATCCCAAAGCACAGCAGTACGACATAAATTCAATGATATATCAGTCTTGTCTATGCTTCCAATATCAGTGATTACCTCAGTTGTAAAGACAACAGTTAAGGCAGCAGTGATCATTCATCATTCCACAACATGTATTCATATCATTAACCACTCTAAGCATACAGTACTATGGCAGCCAAGAGACAAAATGAAATGCATTCGAGATATATAGATAATCATGTACCGAACAGCTGTAAGTCACGTTTCAGAGTTTAAACATTGTCATCATATCAAAACAGTGTAAAAATAAGGTTAGAATCAGCCCATCATTTAATAACAAATTACACCTATGAATAGCTAATCCTCTAACCAAAATTTTAAGTGTTTGTGAGTGTTTTGCAGGCTGGTAAATGCATTCTACAGGACTGATATAATGGGAGAGGAAGGGCTGCCACCAGGGCAGATCCTTAACAAAGGTTTAGGGGACAAAAAGGGGTGGGACAAGNCTTGGCTGCTAGGCCTGGGACAGACCCTAAAAGGAGCAGGCCGAAAGGTGTGGGGAAGGTTTGGAGGGAGGCCGCAACCTTGGAAAGGCTGGCCGGTGGGAAAAAGGGGAAGAAAAGGTTGTTGGAGAGGGCTGGTGGTGAAGGGTGTTGAAATACTGAGAGGGGGTGAATCAGTATTTGCACAATTATAAATTTTTTAATCAAGAGCAAGTTGCTAATCACCAATCACTGAATATCATCAATGTACATAAAAATAACAAGATGCATAGTACACAATATTTTGACGTGGAAACCCAAGTCTTGGGGGTAAAACCACATAAGCCTTTTTTAAAATAAATTTGATCCAACAAAAACTGGAGTAAACAAATTGAATACAACTTTACCAGCTATAACCCCTTAGGCTTTGCCAGCTACAACTGACAAGCTGCTACAACAGCTTAACTCACAAGATTGTGAGCCCTAGCACCATCCTACCACCTTGAAGAAAAGGAGGACTGAACCTGTGGACCTGTCAAAACCAATCATTGAACATGTTGCTGATAATCTCTGCTCTCTGATCACTGCCAAGTCACCGCTGTATACTAATATGTCATTTCACTGCTACATACTTCATCATACACAATCACTGAACAAGTTGCTTTGCTGAACATGCATCATCATATCAAGTAGCATCGTGCTCATATGGTATGCGTCATCATCATAGGATATGCATCCTCATCAAATATACATCATCATCATGTATGCATCATAGAATGTATGTCATAGTGCATAGGAGAGCATCATCACACCATAGCATGCATGTTCAACATAGTGTGTACATAAAGTATAGGAGTGTGTAATAGAGTAAATGATGTAGGATGTATCATCACATCATCATCATCATATCATTCTGTATAGGAGAGTGTGCATCATAGAGTGTTGTAATGCCCCCCTCTAATTAAGCACCCCAAAACACCCGCTAACCTACTTAATTCCTATAGGTTCGAGTGGGTACTGCATGAGAGGGAATTGACTGAAGGCATTTGACACTTAGAGCACAATATGACATTCATTCAGTGTTAAAGTCATCAGTCGGATAAAAGAAGCCTTATTTCTTTAGGCTTAAAAGTCAACAGCAAATTAGAATTGCATGCATGCAAATGCGAAGCATAAAACCTAAAAGTGACGTGCAAACCTTAAAAGTGCTTGAGGTTTTATTTAAGAGGGTTATTGGACTAAAGAGACTATCTATTATTATTGTTGATTGATTTTGGAGTTTTGAGCAGCAATACAGTGTGTAGCCGCAACAGTTGGGGTTGAAGACGGTGCCTTCAACTAACGAGGGTTCGACAGTGAGACATTTGCCTTAGTCTCCTATTGGGATAGGTCATCTAGGCTTATCCACAACATTCATCATACACTTCAGTATCTAGAGATCTAGCACACTTTGAAGGATTATTTGCAGACCCACGTTTTGCAGTTGGAAGTAGCTGGGAAACCACAGAAGGATTCGCTGGGACCACAAAACCCAGTCTTTCCTCCGCATGTCAACTTCCTCTTTCTCAATAGGCCCATTCTACAACATACTGGGACTTTCAGCCATTAGTTTGCTTACCTGGAGCAACTATCAGCAAACATAGAGCTTAGGGGGCGTGAGCAGTAGAACCACAGATCAATTCGCTAGGGCACTTAGAGGCAGCCAAACCTATGCATGCGACAATCCATCTCTCCAGCATCAGCAGACAGACAAGCCCACAAAGTTTCAGCCGGATTTGACCTCTCCTCCAAAAATGTCACCTTTAGTCTGGAGAGTGTTCATGGTGCAGCTGGGTGTCAACAGCAGGAGAGGAGCACTGATACTTCACCTATTCACCTTTTTATGGATGCAACTTATCTCAGGAGTATTATCAGCCAAGTTATCAGTGGTAAGTGTTAAATTCCTTTCTGCAAACCCTAACCCTAATTCAACTATATTCTAGGGTATTTTTGCATGGCAAGTTTGCATGCACAGTTATTCCGTATTTTTGCACAAGATTGAGTGTACGGTGTTAGTAGAATATCAGTATTTGGGATATTACAGTGGTATCCGAGCATGTTCCTTGCCAGCTGTGGGCTTGAACATGAGAAGTAAATGAATACAAAAGAAGACACTTTTGTAACCTATAGGAGAAGGAAGAGTAGGTACATGGAGGAATTTGAGGATATCCAGCTTGAAGATACCAACTCAGACATGGACTCAACAGGCATACACTTTGACAGGAGAAAATGAAGGGGAGAAGATGAGGACAGGTTGGAGTTTCGTAGCTTAGTAAACGCATTGCAGGACCTAGCCAAAGGGTAGAAGGACGTACTGAATGCAATAAACAAATTGTCGGCGAAACCAGAAACAGGTAATAACAGTATACCTCTCTCACTGGTAGATAGATGTTATACAAGGAGTAGTGGGAAGCATGCATACACCAATATGCAAAACTCACCCCACATATATAACAGACCTTGCAGCAGGCCTACTATGCCTCATTTCCTGACAGATGCAGTAGCAGGACTTGTCATTCCAGTAGAGCCTAGTGAACCATTTGGAGCTTATTTATAGGATTACCGAGACTTAGGGGATGAGTTTCATGCAACCATGTCCTTTTCAGATTTCTGCAACATGAAAAGTAGGAGCAGACCCAAGAATTTCAACTGGGAATTCAATCATAATTACGAGTTGCAGAAGACCTTGGGTAGGTTGACCATCCCAAACTTTGATGGGGCTCGCTGAGGCTCGACGAGGATATGGGTTCATAAGTTGTATACTTATTTCCAACTCAACACCATGACAGAGACAGACGCCATTAAATTGGCTACACTTCACCTAGACGGAGAGGCTCATGAATGGTAGTACCACAGACTAGTGACATTGGGTCACAACACCATTAGTTCCTACAGTGAGTTCACACAGAAGCTCATGGAGCAGTTTGACAGGAAGGACCCAGAGATACACTTCAGAGAGTTGGCTCAACTTAAGCAGACAGGTAGTGCCGAGGCCTTCACCTTTGAGTTCCAGAGGGTAGCTGTTATGGTGGTAGATGTGTCGGAGAGTAGGTTGATTATGTTGTTCACTGAGGCCTTGACAGAACCATTACGGGGGTTGGTGAAAGCCTACAGACCCTCCACTCTACAGGATGCCATCAGCTGAGCCAGAGATCTCCAAGACTTAGTTCCGAACAGGTTTCCAGTCAAGACCAACTTCCTAGTTAGAGACAAAAATAATAAACCTTTCCGTAGGACCTACCGAAGAAAACTTGGTTATACGATGACACAAGGAAAGACTTGAGACGGAAGAAATTGTGTTTTACTTGTTAGGAACCATGGGTTTCAGGACACAGGTGCTCAGGAAAGGCCAAAGCTCACTACATAGAGGTATATTCAGACAGTGAAGGGGATGACTACGAGTAGGAAACAACAGAGGAATTGCGGGCAGCAGAGGAGGAGTCACTCTAGGAGGATACACCAGAGGGAGTTATTGCTACATTATCTGGAGTACCTAGGTTTCATACTCTCAGGGTCAAGGGAGTAGTACAGGGCCACATAGTAGGAGTATTGATTGATGGGGGAGCAACCCACAATTTCATTGATGCAGCATGGGTGGCCAAGAGGGGCATTTCGACATAGAAGTTTGAGGGATTTACGGTAGCCGTAGCAGGAAACACCAACATGGAGTGCAACTACTGGATTCCTAAATTAAATGTCACATTAGGCAACTACCACATGACAGACTCATTTTATGTAGTGAATGTGGCTGATACGAATGTAGTATTGGGCGTCCAATGGCTTTATTCAATAGGGAAATATACTACAGATTACAGGGCGATGGAAATGGAATTCCAGGGACCGGATGGGAAACAAGTAGTTTTGAGGGGAATGAATACTTATCCCTCAAAACCAGTATCCTCATAGAGAATGGAGGCCGTGCTCAGACAAGGTGACATAGAATGGTCAGCAGAATGTTTAGTCACCTTTAGGAAACCTCTAGAGAACAACACCCAACACCTAGCGGATATTCAGGCCTTATTGCAGAAGCACAATAAGATATTTCGGGATCTTCCAGTAGGTAGACCGTCAGACAGGAGAGTTGAGCATATCATTGAGCTGGAGGAGGGGACACATGCAGTCATCACCACTCCTTACAGGCATCCCAAAAGATATAAGGATGAGATTGATAAGACAATCAAGGAATTACGAGAACTAGGATATATTCGGCCTAGTTCTAGTCCCTTTGCATCATCAGTGGTCTTAGTTAAGAAGGATGGCACATTGCGAATGTGCATCGATTACAGAGCACTCAACAAAAAGACCATCAAAAACAGGTATCCCATTCCTAGGATTGATGAACTAATGGACGAACTGCGGGGTGCCAAATACTTTTCCAAGATTGATCTTCGCTCGGGGTACCACTAGATCCGAGTAAGGGATCAAGACATCTCCAAAACAACTTTTCGTTGCCACTATGGTCACTACGAGTTCTTGGTCATGCCTTTTGGACTCACCAATGCTCCAACCACCTTCTAGTCGTGCATGAACCATACTTTCAGAGCTCATTACGTAAATATTTGCTAGTATTCTTTGATGATATTTTAATTTACAACAAAACTTGGTAGGAATATCTGAAACACTTAGACGAGGTATTGAGCATTCTAGAAGAGCAGTCGCTTTACGCGAAGATGTCTAAGTGTGAATTTGGCATGAAAGAGATGTTGTATCTCGGGCACATCATCCGTGCAGAAGTGGTACAGGTTCACATGGAATAAATTCGAGCTATCAGGGATTGGCCCACGCCATAGACAATCACTGAATTGAAAGGCTTCTTAGGCCTTTGCACATATTATCGGAGGTATGTTAAGGGGTTCTCCCAATTCACCGCACAACTCACTAATCTCAAAAAGAAGGGGGCCTTCACATGGACAGATTTAGCACATAAAACCTTTGAGGAAATGAAAATCATCATGAGTTCTTTCCTGATGTTGGCACTACCAGACTTCTCACAGCCATTTGTAGTAGAATGTGATGCATCAGGGGAAGGGCTAGGGGTAGTATTGAGGCAAAACCATCACCCGATTGCATTCGAGAGCAGGAAACTGAAAAAATATGAGCGCCACTACTCCATTTATCACAAGGAGATGCTAGCCGTCTTACATGCTCTCACTAAATTCAGACAGTACTCGGTGGGCAACAAATTCAAAATCAAGACCGATCATAACAACCTCAAGTACTTCTTGGAGCAAAAGGAGTTAAATGAGTGCCAACAAAAATGGGTCAGCAAGGTGCAGGTTTATGATTTCGAGATAGAGTATGTGAAGGGTAAGAACAATGTAGTAGTTGATGCATTATCCAGATGACCCGCTTCATTATCTCTCATGAGTATATCCACAGATTGGAGGTCTCTTCTCTTAGTAGAGTACTCCAAAAACAAATTTGCTTGCGTGTTATTGGATGGACAGATTCAAGATGACAGGTACAGAATTATTGATGACATCATCTATTACAAGAGCAAGATATACCTCGTTCCAGAATCAGCCTTAAAAAGGAAGAACATACAGGCATCACATGACTCACCATTATCAGGACATCAGGGTTTCTTGAAGACCTACAGGCAGATCCGAGAGAGTTTCTAATGGAAGGGCCTCAAAGGGGAAGTTATGCAGCACGTTCGGGAATGCAACATCTGTCAGCAAAACAAGATCGAACACATTCATCCGGTAGGGTTACTTCAGCCACTACAATTTCCGGAATAGATGTGGGAAAGTATCTCCATGGACTTCATTACAGGGTTGCCCAAGGTACAGGGACGAAACTGCTTATATGTCATGGTAGATCAGTTGACCAAATTTGCCCATTTCTTTGCTATCTCATTTGATTATTCAGTCGCACAAGCAGTCGAGTTATTTTTCAGAGAGGTCTTTAGATTACATGGGCTACCCAAGACCATTGTCAGTGATCGAAATAGTAAATTCACCAGTGCCTTTTGGCAGGAACTATTCGGGTTGGTAGGGACAAAACTCACTACAAGTACGAGTTATCATCCGCAAAGTGACGGGCAGACAGAGATTGTCAACAAGTGGGTTGAAGGGTATCTACGCAATTATGTAGCAGGTCAACAGAGGACATGGATTAAATGGTTACACTTAGGGGAATACTGCTACAATACCACCTACCATATGTCTATCCGGATGACACCTTTTAAAGCATTATATGGCTGTGAGGCACCGATCTTTGCAGATCTAGCTTTTGGAGACAACAGAGCATCCAAGGAAAAAAATTGGGTATAGGATAGCCAGGATATCCTTAAGATCTTGAGGGAGAACTTACAGGCAGCACAGAATCAGCAGAAGCTATACGCAGACAGACACAGGATTGAGAGGAGCTTTGAGGTAGGAGATCTGGTATACTTACGGGTATAACCATATAGGCAATCTTCCCTCAAGAAGAAATGAGTGAAACAGCTAAAACCTCTCTTCTATGGTCATTACAAAGTAATTTGGAAGGTTGGGGAAGTCGCTAATGAGCTAGAACTTCTGGAAGAAAGCAAGATTCACAATGTGTTTCATGTGTCCAATCTCAAGAAAACATTAGGACAACACATTTCTCCATCCACTGAGTTGCGTCCCTTAAGTGATGAAGGTTGCTGATACTGATTCCAGAGAGAATCCTACAGGTGCGAGAAAGGAAGCTCCGAAACAGGGTGATTTGAGAGTATTTGGTAAAATGGAGAGAATTACTTATGGAGGATGCCACATGGGAGGGAGAGTAGGTATTGCAACATCCCAGTTTGCAGTTGCTTGAGGACAAGCAATCTCAAGCGGGGAGGATGGTAATGACCCCCTCTAATTAAGCACCCCAAAACGCTTGCTAACCTACTTAATTCCCATAGGTTCGAGCGTGTACTGCATGAGAAGGAATTAACTGAAGGCATTTGACACTTAGATCAGAACAGGACATTCATTCAGTGTTAAAGTCATCAGTTGGATAAAAGAAGACTTATTTCTTTAGGGTTAAAAGTCAACAACAAGTTAGAATTGCATGCATGCAAATGCGAAGCATAAAACCTAAAAGTGACATGCAAACCGTAAAAGTGCTTGAGGTTCTATTTAGGAGGGTTATTGGACTAAAGAGACTATCTATTATTATTGTTGATTGATTTTGGAGTTTTGAGAAGCAACACAGTGTGCAACCGCGACAGTTGGGGTTGAGGACGGTGTCTTCAGCTAACGAGGGTTCGACAGTGAGACATCTGCCCTAGTCTCCTATTGGGATAGATCATCCAGGTTTATCCTCAACATTCATCATACACTTTAGTATCCAGAGATCCAACACACTCCGAAGGATTATCGGCAAACCCACGTTTTGCAGCTGGAAGTAGCTGCGAAACCACAGAAGGATTCCCTGGGACCACAAAACCATTCTTTCCTCCGCATGTCAGCTTCCTCTTTCTCAGCAGGCCCATCCTACAGCATATCGGGACTATCGGCCATCAGTTTGCTCATTTGAAGCAGCTATCAGCAAACAAAGAGCTTCAGGGGTGTGAGCAGCAGATTCACAAATCAATTCACTAGGTCACTTAGAGGCAGCCAAACCTCTGCATGCGACAATCCATCTCTCCGACATCAGCAGACACACAAGCCCACAAAGTTTCAGCCGGATTTGACCTCTCCTCCTCCAAAAATGACACCTTCAGTCTGGAGGGTGTTCATGGTGCAGCTTGGTGTCAACAGCAGGAGAGGAGCACTGATACTTCACCTATTTAGCCTTTCATGCATGCAACTTATCTCAGGAGTATTATCAGCCGAGTTATCAGTGGTAAGTGTTAAATTCCTTTTTGCAAACCCTAACCCTAATTCAACTATATTCTAGGGTATTTTTGCATGGCAAGTTTGCATGCACAGTTATTCTGTATTTTTGCACAAGATTGAGTGTACAGGTTAGCACTATACACGGTGTCAGTAGAATATCATTATTTGGGATATTACAAGTGTTCAACAAAGAGCATAGGAGTGCATCATCACTTTATAGCATATATATCAATATACCACTGTAGTCAATACTGTTCACACATTACTGTAGAGACCACTGTATACATTGTTCATCACTGCTCACACATCACTGTATTCATTGTACATAGTGTTCACACACTTGAACACTCACTGTACATATAAATACATATACTTGTACTGTTCACTCAATTGACATTATATCTTATACATACCTTATCACTGTAGAAGATCTCAAACAACCTCAGACTGTGGAAGAACTTCAATTCGAGACTGTGGATGAATTCAGGCTATTAGATGATCTTGAACATAAAGTAGTGAAACATCAACCAAACACTGTAGAAACTTGGACTGTTCACACTTCCAAAATCAAACTGTATTTTCATTGTAGAAGACTCGAGACTGTCATAAAAAGGTGTGGTCTGGTACCATCGAGTTCTACTGTTGACTCCACACTCCCAAAAGAAAGGTCTACTGCTATAAAGACAACAATGAACAACCCAAGAAAAATTTCGACTGTATGTTGTCTTTTAGACCCCCCAAAAAAAATTAATCTCTGTGGAAACTCGGGTCTCTATCTCTGCTACTGCGAACTGTTCACTTCCTTAGTTAGCGAAAAACCTCAGTCCACACTCCCAAAAGCGTTGCATTCGTTGTGTTTTTGTTATGGCAAATGTTTGGTGTTTAGATACACCTACTAGGCGTTGAGAGAGAGGATTTTAGGGCTGACTTCAAGGGAAGTTCAAGTATTTTAATAATTTAAGTTTTATTTTATTGTTCAACACTTAATGAGGCCGACTTTAGGGCTAATGAAAACTTTATTAAATTGCTTTAATACTGGATTCTTTAAACATTTCAAGGAAGTGGTTGTAGGTTCCAAAGGAAGGTCAACGTTAGAGGAAGTAAGAGTTTACATAATTTATTAATTTTAAACTTAAACTCTTAAAGGGAGCAGACCTAAGCAAGGGTTAAAGGTTGTCAATGTCGGAGGATAAGCTGGCCAACTTTTCTTGACTTGGATTAAGAATTTAATTTTGTTTTAGCACTTAATGACCTTAAGCATTATTTAATGTTTTATTTCTTTTATTAGTGATGTCAACACTTGTTACAAGTTTTAGGGTTTTAATATGTATGGGTGTGTTCTATTAGCCACCAAGAACCCTATGATCATCAAGGTGTGGGTTCAAGGACTTTCTTGATCATTTTGGCCATCTCAAGCATATTAATTTAATAATTTTGCCATTCCTTCAAGGATCATTAAACCACTAAGTGTGGGGGTGCCTAGAGTTCTCCTAGGGTACCATGACCACTGAATGGGTCATTTGGCCTATTGTAACTTCTTCAACCCACCAAGGACACTTTCTAGGGTACTACGACGTAGGTTGTGGTAGTGGGGAATCCAAAGAAACAATTGGGGAACCATAGGAACAACTTAGGGGTACTTAAACACTCTAAAGGGTGTACAAGGATTTTGCCATTGTCCCAAGGGCTCAAAGGGCTTCAGACTTGGCCTTGGACAAGGTCAAAAGGTCTCCTTTGACACTAGCAACTACTTAACCCTCAGAGGCTCCTCAAGGGGCACCAAGACACATCGACACACCTGTTGGCATCAATGACAATTTACTCAACAATCTCCCCCTTTGTCATTGATGACAACTTCAAAGCTCCCCCTTAGAATGAGCTTCCTTTGTTCACAAATCTCCCCCTTAGAGAAGCCTTCCTTTTCCTTCCTTGTTCAACTTTTTCTACCCCCTTTGGCATCGATGGCAAAGGGTCCTCCTTGTAGTATTACTTCTCCCCTTGTCATGCTGATGTGTTGTTAAAGATGGATCAATTCAATTAGGAGATAGTATGACTCCCATTTTTTCTCGGCGGTACTCAAAAGTCTCTCTTGGGAGAGGCTTAGTAAAGATGTCTTTAATCTGTTCTTTTTTCCCAATATATTCCAACTTGATATTCTTTTCTGTGACTTGTTCCTGAAGAAAGTGAAACTTGATAGGAATGTGCTTGGTCTTGGAGTGCATGACTGGATTCTTGGAGATACTGATGGCACTCATATTGTCACATAGAATTGGAATTGGCTCATCACATGTCACATGTATGTCTTGCAGAGTTCGCTTCATCTAAAAAATCTGAGTACAACAAGCTGCTGCTGCTATATATTCTGCTTCTGCGGTTGATAACGACACTGAAGATTGCTTTTTGCTTGACCAAGAAACTAGACAATTGGGTAGCAAGAATGCTGTTCCACTGGTGCTTCTTCTGTCGTCAACACATCCTACCCAATTTGCGTATGAATAAGCTATCGATGTTAGCTCATTTCCTTTTGGATACCAAAGTCCAAAGTCCATAGTTCCTTTGAGATATTTGAAGATCCTTTTAACTGCTATAATGTGAGTTTCGTTTGGAGCAACTTGTCCAACGACTTGTGTCACATCTGGTCTTGAGGTTGTTACATATAGTAGACTACCAATCATTGACCTATAAATCCTTTGATCAACTTCTTTAGATTCATCTATCTTGCTTAGCTTACAACCGATGATCATAGGAGTACTCACAGGTTTACAATCTTCCATCTTGAATTTCTTTAACATTTCCTTGATGTATTTTGTCTAAGCAATAAAAATGCCTTCTTTTCGTTGAGATATCTGAAGTCCCAAGAAGAAGGTTAATTCACCAAGCAAAGACATTTCAAATTCTTTTTGCATGTCCTTAGCAAATTGTTGACTTAGTGAATCATCATCACTTCCAAAAATGATATCATCAACATTTACTTCAATGATGAGTATGCTGTCGTCGTCCTGTTTAATGTTCAAATTGCTGTCTGCAGTTCCCCTCTTAAAGCTTTGTTGTTGCAAGTACTTGTCCAATCCGGAGTACCAAGCTCTAGGAGCTTGCTTTAGTCCATATAAAGCCCTTTTGAGTCTGCGTACATAGTCCTCGTCTTCGGAAAGCTGAAACCCTTCTGGTTGTTCGATGTAGACTTCTTCTTCTAATTCCCCCCCATTCATAAAAGATGATTTTATGTCCAACTGATACACTTTGATGTCTTTGGAACAAGCATAAGCCAATATCATTCTGATAGCTTCCATTCTGGCTATTGCCTCAAATGTTTCATTAAAGTCTATTCCTTCGATCTGAGCGTAGCCTTTACAAACCGATCGAGCCTTGTTTCTGATTACCTGTCCATCTTCATTCATTTCGTTTCTGAAAACCCATTTTGTGCCAATCACATTCTTGTTATTTGGTCTAGGAACAAGTTCCCATGTATCATTTCTTTCAATTTAATCTAATTTTTCTTCCGTTGCTTTTGACCCAATGCTCACTTGTACTGGCCTCTGCAAAAGTTCCTGGTTCAATTGTAGACAATAGAGAGAAGTGTACCTGCTCTTTTCTTCCAGATTATCTTCTTCTAGCTCCTATTCCAACATCTTTATCACTAATAATTTGATCTGATGGATGGTTCTTCTGCTACCAGATCTTAGGAATTTGTTGATCCTTCTGTTCTTCTTGTTCCACAGTTGGCTAATTCTTTTCTTCATCTTTTGTAAGTGTTTCTTCATTCTCATCTAAGTGTTCTTCCATTTCAATTTCCTTCATTTCTTTCTAATAAAAAACTTCCTTTTTTTCATCGTCCAATTCTTCTGAGTTCTTTGGATGATGTTAGTTTGGTCTCATCTATTTTTACGTTGATGCTTTCAATTACCTTGTTTAATCTCAAATTGTGGCATTTGTAAGCTTTCCTTTTGGATGAATATCCAACGAATATGCCCTCGTCTTCTTGAGAATCAAATTTTCGAATCTTCTTATCTTCTCTTTTGATATAACACTTGCTTCCAAATACTTTGAAGTGTCGTACATTTGCAGCTCTTCCTGTCCATAGCTCGTAGGGAGTTTTATCATTTTTGCTTTTTGAGTAATCCTCAGTTCATGATTGTGTACTGCTGTATGAACTGCTTGTCCCCAAAATTTGTCATTCAACTTAGATTCATTCAACATGGTTCTAGCCATCTCCATTACTGATCTGTTCTTTCTTTCAACAACTTCATTTTGCTGAGGTGTTCTGGCTACTGAAAACTGTCTTTTTATTCCATGCACTTCACAGTACTTATTGAATTCATTTGAAGTGAATTCTCCGCCGTTGTCGGATCTGAGGCACTTGATTCATGATCCTGTTTCATTCTCAACCAGTTCCTTGAAAGATTTGAAACATCCAAAAGCTTCTGACTTTCTGTTGAGAAGACATACCCATGTCATCCTGGTATAGTCATCAATAAGTATCATACAATATTGTTCACCTTTCAGTCCTTTTCTCTTTGTTGGTCCACATAGGTCAGTATGAACGAGCTCCAAAGGTTTGGTAGAAGAATGCTCTTTTGTCTTGAAATGTACTCTTGTTTTCCATGTTGACACTGTTCACATACAGAGTTAGCGGGCTTTATAACTTCTGGCATATTCTGAACTGCTTGGTTTTTGTAAATTTTGACCAAATTGTCAAAATGTATATGCCCCATTCTTCTGTGCCAAAGCCAACTTTCATCTTCTTTTCTCAGGTGACATTTCTCAGACTCAATCTTATCCAACACGTATATGTTGTTGGGAGCCCTACTGGATGTGGCTACTAACTTTCCTGATCCTTGTTTCCTTATTCTGTATCTTTTTGAATTGAAGAGGAGTTCATGTCATTGATCACACATCCGATTGATGCTCAACAGATTATGCTTCATGTTGTCTACAAACAAGACATTTTCAGCTAGGGAGGTTTTACTTCCAAGCTTTACTGTGCTCTTCCCCAATACTTTTGCTGAATTGTTATTTCCGAAAGAGACAGATCCTTTATCCTTTTCAATATTGAAAAAAACACTTCCGTTACTTGTCATATGGTTGGAGCAACCACTATCAAGTATCAACATACCATTCACCAAAACTGTTATTCTGAGCTTGAAGAGCAATTCCACATCCGTAGTTATTTGAGTTGTCCTTGCGTTTGATCGATACCTTTGATGTTCCCCCTTTTGATTGTTGGACCTTTCCTCATTTCTTACTGTTGGTATTGTCATTTTGCAATCTCTGGCTATATGTTCAAAGTTGTTGCACTTGTAACATTCTATTTCTGATCTCAAGGGACCAAATCTGTTACTGTACTGTGGCCATCTGAGGCTTGTAGGGTTATTCCTTGTTTCAAAATTTCTTCTTTCAAAATAGTTTACAGCCTTGTGTCCAAATTTTCCACATGTAAAGCAATACCCACAAAAGAAGTGTCCATACCTGGAAACAAATGAAGGAGCTATTCTTCTGAGATCCTGTGTTTCTGCTGGCCCTTCTTTTGGTATGGGTTGTTTTGGTTGGCATACGATCTCTTGTTCATTAGGGGAGTCCTTGACAACTTCTGCATAGCTTCTTGGCTTATCCTCATTACCTGTCGTCATTGAGATTGAGGCCTCATCGGTATTTGGCTTGTATCCTATACCGATCTTGTCGAAGAATGGCTTCTAATTGCTGATAATTTGTTCTAGAATCTTGGAGTTGTTTTCATAACTCTTGCTGATATCTTTCGTTTGTAATTTTTTTTCCATAGATACTATCTCAGCCTCACGATTTTCCTTTTCTTTCATATTTGCCATCAGCTGTTCAGTAAGAGTGTCTTCAATTCTTTTGGCTTCTTCCAATTTTACCTTCAAGTCAACAATGATTTGCTCAAACCCTTGTGCTTCTTCCTTAAGCACCCTATTCTCCTTCCTGGCTTTCTTCATATCCTTCATGGCTCTTACAAGTTCTGCTTCAAGATCTACCTCACCTTTAGTTTCAAATTCGTCATCACTATTAAGAACCTCATTTGAGTTTATTGCCATGAAGATTACATTCTCTGGTTCACTGTCATTGTCAGAGTCACTGGCTCTGTCATTGTCGGAGTCCTCACTGGATGAGTTGTTGTCCCTTTTTGTATAGAGACTCTTATTCTTTCTTATTCTTGTAGGGTTTGAAGCTACCATCTTCATCACTATCTGATTTCTTTGCATACGAACATTTAGAAGCAAAACGACCCATCTTTCCACATGAAAAACATTTAAGAGGTAACTTACCTTTGTATTTCCCAGTACCTCTCTTCAACTTCCGTACGAAGTTAGCTATTTCCTCATCATTAGAATCATCATTTGTTGGCTTGTCTTCTGTTGATTTGCTCTTCCCAGCTTGTTTGGAGGAGACCTTGAATGTTGCTTCCTTTCTTGACGTGTCTCCGTCTTCAATTCTCATTTCATAGGCCATAAGAGTCCCATGTACCTGATCTACTGTCATAGTCTTCAAATCCGTTCTTTCTTCTAGGGCAGAGATCTTAGAGTTGAACCTCTTGGGAAGTGTCCTTAGAATTTTCCGAACAACTATGGCCTCAACAACTTCTTCACCCAAACCTCTAATGGTATTCAGAAGTTGATCCACCCGAAGAATATAGGCTGCGATGTCTTCGTCCTCATTCATCCTCAGATGTTCAAATTGTCCTTTGTACGTTTGAATTTTGGCTTCCTTGACTTTACTATCTCCTTCATATGTGGTTTGGAGTTTGTCCCACATTTCCTTTGCAGAGGGGAAGTTCATCACTTTGTTAAAGATGAATTCATTTATAGCACCCAAAAGGTGATTCTTGGCTTTTGAGTTGTTATTGTATTGAGTCAACTCATCTTGCATATGTTGGTACGGTCTTTTGTACCTTGAACCCGTTTTCGATACTTTGCCATATTTCTATTCCTTGAGCTTCTATGTAGGCCTCTCATCCTTATGCTCCAAAATGCATAGTTGGTCCCGTCAAACAAGGGTGATCCATTTTTGCATTGTTTAGCTAACTTGCCCATTATTGCCTTCCGGTAGTTAGATTGTTCTTGAAGGAACCCGCTCTGATACCAATTGTTGAAATATTGAGAGGGAGGTGAATCAGTCTTTGCACAATTATAAATTTTTTAATCAAGAGCAAGTTGCTAATCACCAATTATAGCATATCATCAATGTACATAAAAATAACAAGATGCACAATACACAATATTTTGACGTGGAAACCCAAGTCCTGGGGGTGAAATCACAGAAGCCTTTTTAAAAATAAATTTGACCTAGCAACAACTGGGGTAAACAAATTTAATACAACTTTACTAGCTACAATTGGAAGGGGCTACAACCCCTTAGGCTTCGTCAGCTACAACTGACAAGCTGCTACAACAGCTTAACTCACAAGATTGTGAGCCCTAGCACCACCCTACCACCCTGAAGAAAAGGAGGACTGAACCTGTGGACCTGTCAAAACCCATCACTGAACCTGTTGTTGATAATCGCTGCTCTTTGATCACTGCCAGGTCACCACTGTATACTGATATGTCATTTCACTGCTACACACTTCATCATACACAATCACTAAACAAGTTGCCCTGCTGAACATGCATCCTCATATCAAGTAGCATCGTCCTCATAGGGTATGCATCATCATCATAGGATATGTATCCTCATCAAATATACATCATCATCGTGTTTGCATCATCGAATGTATGTCATAGTGCATAGGAGAGCATCATCACACCATAGCATGCATGTTCAACATAGTGTGTACATCAAGTATGGGAGTGCATCATCACATCATCGTCATCATATCATAGCATGTATAATAGAGTGAATGGTGTAGCATGTATCATCACATCATCATCATCATATCATTGTGTATAAGAAAGTGTGCATCATAGAGTGTTCATCAAAGAGCATAGGAGCGCATCATCACTTTATAGCATATATATCAATATACCACTATAGTCAATATTGTTCACATATTACTGTACATGCCACTGTATACATTGTTCATCACTGCTCACACATCACTGTATTCATTGTACATACTATTCACACACTTGTACACTCACTTTACATATAAATACATGTACTGTTCACTCAATTGACATTATATCTTATACATACATTATCACTGTAGAAGATCTCAAACAACTTCAGACTGTGTAAGAACTTCAATTCAGGACTGTGGATGAATTCGGGCTGTTAGATGACTTTGAACATCAAGCAGTAATACATCAACCAAACACTGTAGAAACTTGGACTGTTCACACTTCCAAAATCAGACTGTATTTTCACTGTAGAAGACTCAGGACTGTCATAAAAAGGTGTGGTCTGGTACCACTGAGTTCTACTGTTCACTCCACACTCCCAAAAGAAAGGTCTGCTGCTACAAAGCCAGTAGTGAACAACCCAAGAAAAATTCGGACTGTATGTTGTCTTTTAAACACCCCCCCCCCCAAAATTAATCTCTGTGGAAAAACGGGTCTCTCTCTCCTCTGTTGCTGTGAACTGTTCACTTTCTTAGTCAGCGAAAAATCTCAGTCCACACTCCCAAAAGTGTTGCATTCGTTGTGTTTTAGTTATGGCAAATATTTGGTGTTTAAATACACCAACTAGGCGTTGAGAGAGAGGATTTTGGGGCCAACTTTAAGGGAAGTTCAAGTATTTTAATAATTTAAATTTTGTTTTATTGTTCAACACTTAATGAGGCCGACTTTAGGGCTAATGAAAATTTTATTAAGTTGCTTTAATACTTTATTGCTTTAAACATTTCAAGGATGTGGTAGTAGGTTCTAAAGGAAGGTCAACGTTGGAGGACGTAAGAGTTTAAATAATTTATTAATTTTAAACTTTATTTTTAAACTTAAACTCTTAAAGGGGGCCAACCTAAGCAAGGGTTAAAGGTTGTCAACGTTGGAGGATAAGCTGGCCGACTTCTCTGTGTATATTTTTGCAAGTTTTCAGCCTCTGGTTTATAAGTAAAATGTTATCTCTGTTTATTTGCACACTCAGAAAATAAATCACTGGAAATAAACATAAAAATTTTCATACTCAAAACACTGCTGTAACTTTACTTTTTCATTGACAGAAAATAAATAATCAGCACGCCATTCAACACACTGTACTCAGGAATTTTTGGCCAATATCCCTGGAAAAACCCACAAGGAGAAAACCAGTCAGAGAGAGAGAGTTTCTTATTTTTTCAGGATAAAAATCAGACATTCATTTACAGTAAAAAATCTACTTATTTCAACCCAGAAAATGACCCAGCTAGCTGCCTCGATTTCTATGCAAGGCTGTCTCGATTTCTGTGCATTAATTCCTCTTGAAAAAAATTGCTGAAATAACAGCTTGAATCTGACCTCGAAAACAGTGCCAGAATGCCTTGAAACTCGCGCCGTACGGACTGCAATAAATGCAGCAGTACGGTCCTCGAATTCTGTGCCACAAAAATATGTGTTGCCTCGACAACCGTGCCTGATATTCACCTAAAAAATGTGCAGACAGGTACAGTCCGTACAGACTATGGACCTCGATTTCTGAGTTGTACGACCTATGTATGACCTTGAAATTTGTGCAGGTACAAACAGTAATAAATGTTGTCCTCGGTAAATGTGCCCAACTCCTTCCTCGATTTCAGTGCTAACAAACTGAACTGTACGTCTACCTTGGAATGGATGCCAAATTTGTACCTCTCCTCATTTGTGCCCACTGGAAGTCTCTTCAGCAAGTTGCCTTGATAATCGTGCCCACTCTCTCCTTCAGCTCTCTTCTTTTCGTTCTTCTCGCAAGAATGAATGAATCTGCCTTTCCATTGCTTTTTGCTCATAACCCTAGGGAGGTGAAGAGACATCTAATCCAAAGGTTCAGATTGGATTAGATCAATGGCTGAAATTAATGGCTCATATTTTATTTCTAAAATATTAATTTCACTCACCCACTTAAATTTATCAAAAACTGACTTTATACTCTAAAGTCAAATTAAATGTCACTTAAGTCATTTAATGCAAGGGTCACTTTATTTCCCCCTTCTAAGTGACTAAGGCTAAAGTCACTTAGGGGAACACTTCCCTAGGTACAAAACTAACACTCCGTCTTACTGAGGAAGGTGTTTTGCACCAGTCCCAACTTGTCCCTGAAGAAAACAAACTTGCCCCTCCCCAAAGACTTCGTCAGTATGTCTGCTACCTGCTCATCAGTGGAAATATACTGAAGCGTAACTGCCCCACTTTGAACATAGTCCCAGGTGAAATGATATTTGATCTCAATATGCTTTGACCGGTCATGAAATACTGGATTCTCAGAGAGCTGGATGCAACTCTGATTGTCACAGTAAATCACCGTAGGCCTAAGCTCCTGACCAAATAAATTCACCAACAAGTTGCAAAGCCACAAGGCCTCGCAGCTAGCCCGACTGGCTACCATATATTCAGCCTCTGCAGTACTCAATGCAATAGATTTCTGCTTCTGACTGAACCACGACATTGCTGCCGAGCCCAAACTGAAACAACATCCGGAAGTGCTCTTCCAGTCTGGCACATTGCCTGCCCAATCTGAGTCTGTATAACCAACCAATCTGATCCCCTCTGACCTCCTGTACTCCAAACCAAAATCCACTATCCCTGCTAGATATCGTAACACATGTTTTGCAGCTACCCAATGTACACTCCTAGGCTCAACCATGAACTGGCTAAGAGTGTTCATTGCAAAACTCATATCTAGCAGAGTGTTGACCAGATACATCAATGACCCAATAAGATGACGGTATAAAGTAGGATCCACCAACTCTCCCTCAGAAGCATGAAGCTTCTTCTAGTTGGTGATCATAGGTGTCGACATAGGCCTGCAATCCTCCATCATGAATCTCCTCAAAATATCAACAACATACTTTCCCTGCCCCAAGAAAATATGTCTAGGCTCCTGCCAA
Source organism: Pseudotsuga menziesii (assembly GCA_001517045.1). NCBI lineage: Eukaryota > Viridiplantae > Streptophyta > Pinopsida > Pinales > Pinaceae > Pseudotsuga > Pseudotsuga menziesii. The sequence continues at coordinate 43,772 of LPNX010096221.1, forward strand.
ACCTCCAATCCGAAAAAATAATGCATCGGTCCAATATCAGTCATCTTGTACTCTGCTGCAAGATCCTTCTTGCAAGCTGCAATGGGTCTCTCTCTCCTTGTGATAAACAAGGCATCAACATATAGCAGAAGAATAAGTGAATCATCTCCAACCATGATGAAGTAGAGATTCAGATCTGCTTCACTCTTCTGAAACCCCATACTTAGCAAGTAAGAATCGATCTTGGAGTACCAAGCTCTAGGATCTTGCTTCAGCCCATATAGGGTGTTCTTCAACCTGCAAACATGAGACTGTCTCTCATGAATCTCAAAGCCCTGAGGCTGCTCAACATAGATCTCCTCTTGTATGATTCCATTGAGAAATGTGGTCTTCACATTCATCTGATGGATCTTCCAACCCATTTCCGCTGCAATGGAGATCAATGCCCTGATAGAAGTATACCGAGCAACTGGCGCAAAAGTCTCATCATAATCAATGCCCTCAATCTGTGAAAACCCCCGCGCTACAAACCTGGCGTTGTACTTCTTGACACTCCCATCCGCTACATGCTTTAGCTTGTAAAGCCACTAAGAAGTCACCACTGACTTCCCCTTAGGTCTCGGAACAATCTCCCATACATCATTCTTCATGATGGAATGGTACTCATCCATCATGGCATCTCTCCAAATTGAATGCTGGGAGGCCTCCTCAAAAGTAGAAGGCTCAGAATTACGCGTACTAGCCACCAACAACATGCCCAATCTGTCAGGCATCTTGATGGCCCTCACTGCCTCCCTGGGTGTCCCAAACTTTTGAGCTTTCTTCAAGATCTCTTGTATGATCCCATTGAGAAATGCGGTCTTCACATCCATCTGATGGATCTTCCAACCCATTTTTGCTACAATGGAGATCAATGCCCTGATAGAAGTATACTGAGCAACTGGCGCAAAAGTCTCATCATAATCAATGCCCTCAATCTATGAAAACCCTCGCGCTACAAACCTGGCCTTGTACTTCTCCACACTCCCATCCGCTACATGCTTTAGCTTGTAAAGCCACTGAGAAGTCACCACTGACTTCCCCTCAGGTCTCGGAACAATCTCCCATACATCATTCTTCATGATGGAATGGTACTCATCCATCATGGCATCTCTCCAAATCGAATGTTGGGAGGCCTCCTCAAAAGTAGAAGGCTCAGAATTACGCAAACTATCCACCACCAACATGCCCAATCTATCAGGCATCTTGATGGCCCTCATTGCCTCCCTGGGTGTCCCAAACTTCTGAGCTTCCTTCAAGGTTTCTCGAAGCCACTTAGGCTTCTTCGTCCCTGAACGCTCCTCCCACACTGGCCTGTCCTCATTTGAAGAACTACCAGAGCTAGAACCCCCAGTAACCTGTGATCCTGAAGCTGGTGTACCAACAACAGGTGTACCCTATAATCCTGATCCTGATCCTGATCCCTTGTACGGTGTACCTGTAATAGTAGACCCATCACTTGTACCCGAAGCCCCTGCTGGCTGAACCGTTGACCTTGATGAACCTGTGCCAACACTAAGTGGTCCTGTAACCCTAGAAACCCGTGATCTTGACTGCTGTGCTGATGGAACCTGTGCAACTACTTGAGGTGCAGGTGCTTTCTACTCTCCCTGCTCTGACTCTCTTGATTTCTTGAAGGTCCGCTCCTCAAACTTCACATCCCTTCTCACCACAACTTTCCTCTGAGAGAGAAGGTAAATATGGAAGGCCTTCGAAGCATAGTGGAAAAAATCGTCAATTTTTCGGCAATGTCCCGAAAAATAGTGATTTTTTCAAAAAATCAGATATCGCGAAAAGATCGGGAAAAATCGGCAAATAGGGGAAAAATCGGTAAGCAAATTTTGACCTTGTTGAAGTACAAAGTTTGCATTTTTTAATGCTTACCGCGGTTTGCCGATTTTTGTCATTTTTTTCGCCGATGTTGCCGAGAAGATGTTTTCTGGACCCTCGTCGATGCTGATGTTGATTTTTTCCACTATGCTTCGAAGTCTTATCATAGCCCACAAAGATGCCCTTTTCTGCAGTGGGCTCCAACTTTTCCCTCTTCTCTAAAGGGACATGAGAGTAAGTCAGACTACCAAAAATCTGAAAATGGCTAACTTCAGGCTTCTTGCCTGAAAAACACTCCTTAGGTATCATGTTCTCCAGAAGACGATGGGGACTCCTGTTCTGAAGATATACAGCTGTGCTGCAAGCCTCAACCCAGAGAAAGAAAGGAATGACTGGTCTGTAACATAACTCTGGCTGCTCCAACAATGGACCTGTTCTTCCTCTCTGGTACTCCATTCTGCTCTGGAGTATACAGAACTGTCAACTGTCTCCTGATACCCTCTTGTCTGCAAAATCCATCAAACTCCTTGGAGGTATACTCACCCCCGTTATCCGATCTAAGAACTTGGATCTTCCTCCTTGTTTGGTTGTCCGCAAGAGCTTTAAACTCTTGGAAACTCTGCAAGACTTCCTCGGACTTCTTGCTCTTCAGAAAGTAGATCCAGGTCTTCCTGGAATGGTCATCAATGAACGTCACATAATACTCGTATCCTCTCAAGGACATAGAAGACATCGGTCTGCATAAGTCTAAATGTATCAAGTCAAGGGTCCCTGTTGATCGGCTATCACTGCTCGAAAAAGTAGTCTTGGTGTACTTTCCCAAAGCACACCCCCTGCACACATCACTTTGCCCTGTGCTGAACTCTGGTAAACCTGTAATCATCTGTCTCAAACACTCCAAGGCTGGATGATGCAAGTGAGCCATCCTCCTATGCCAAAGCTCACAAAGCTCATTGCTGCTGCTATGTGCCAAGGCAAGCTAAGGCTGAAACAAGAGCCTATACAGTTTTCCACATCTCACTCCAATGGTAACTGAAGCAGATGGTCCTATAGTCTTGGGAAACATATGCATGTGTCTATCTAGGAAAGACACCCCAAGACCCTGATCCTCAATCATGGAAACTGAAACTAGGTTCTTCTTCAGCCCAGGTACATACAATACATCTTGCAACACCATGGGACTCATGGACTCCCTCTGAAAGGTAATGGTCCCACACCAACAGCTCTGACTACTGAGTCATCTCCCAACACAACCTCCACATCTGTCTCTGTCTGTGAAAGCTCGGAGAACATCTCACGAGCACCTGTCATGTGGCTCAAGGCTTCGCTGTCTATATACCAAGTGCTGGAAGTAGATGCATTGAAGAATGGTCTGTTACCAAGGAAAACTCTCTTTGTCTGTCAACATCCGCACTGGTGAGAATAGATGCTCTCTCTCTCTCAACGTGCCCAGTGCATAGTGAAAACTCACTCTGAAATCTCGCGGCAAAGTCATCGACTTCCACTGAAGCTGTTGTCTGCTGCTTCTTCTTCTTCTTGTTAGGACACGTTGCGGCATAGTGTCCCATCTTGTGACATGCAAAGGACTTTACAGTGATCAGATCCTTCTTCTGCCCTTCCTGTTGCTTGGCCCCACCCTTCTTGGGACCCTTCTTATTCTTCTTCTTCCCCTTTGTTGTCAACGCCACATCCTCCTCATCCTGTCTACCAGCAGAAGCACTACACTGCAAGAAACCCCTCCGAGTCTCCTCCTGAACAAAGTCATCTCAGACCCTGTCCCAAGATGGTAAGTTCTCTCTAGCCACCAAACCTTGTACAAACACAGCCAAAGGTGCAGTCACCCCATTTAAGGCTATCAGAACTAGCTCAGGACTAGTAATAACCACCCCAACAACTACAAGCTCGTCTCTCCCCTGAGTGATCCTAGTAAGATAAGTCATACAAGCCTCAACTTTTACCATCTTCACATGCTTCAGCTTCCCCCTCAAAACCATCTTCCTATTCTCATTAGAACTCTGAAACAAACCGGTCAAAGCAGTCCACATTTCATGTGCATGATCCTTTGCTGAAATGTGAGGTATAACATGGTCTTTAACAACATCCAAGATAATCCTCATGGCTTTAATATCTTTCTTATTAAAGGCTGCATGTGCTATGGCATCGATAGTAGCATTGGGAATGACAATGGAGTGAGCAGTAGTATGATTGACTGCTTCATCCCACAACTCATTCTCTTTCAACAAGAGCACTATCCTGGCTTTCCATGAGACAAAGTTCCCTGCCCCATCTAGTCTATCTTCACTTCTCAACCCAACGAAAGTCATTTTTCTCAAAGAACAAGTTTTAGCAAAATGTATTAGGGTCACAAAAGTTTTTCTGAATACTGGAAATGACTGTCACTTTGCAAATATTTAGTTTTCTGCCCCACTTAGCTTTGATACCATGTAGATTTTTGCAGGTTTTTAGCCTCTGGTTTATAAGTAAAATTTTATCTCTGTTTATTTGCAAACTCAGAAAATAAATTACTGGAAATAAACATAAAAATTTTCAGACTTAAAACACTGCTGTAACTTCACTTTTTCACTGACGGAAAATAAATAATCATCACTCCATTCAACACACAGTACTCAGGAATTTTTGGCCAATGGCCCTAGAAAAACCCACAAGGGGAAAACTAGTAAGAGAGAGAGAGTTTCTTATTTCTTCAGGATAAAAATCAGACATTCATTTATAGTAAAAAATCTACTTATCTCTAACCAGAAAATGACCCAGCTAGTTGCCTCGATTTCTGTGCAAGGTTGTCTCGATTTCTGTGCATTAATTCCCCTTGAAAAAAATTGTCGAAATAACAGCTTTAATTTGATCTCGAAAACAATGCCAGAATGCCTCGAAACTCATGCCATACGGACTGCAATAAATGCAGCAGTACGGTCCTCAAATTCGGTGCCACAAAAAATCACGTTCTGCCTTCGAAATCGTGCCTGATATTCACCTCGAAAAATGTGCAGACAGGTTCAGTTCGTGTAGACAATACAGACCTCAATTTATGTGCTGTACGACTTGTGTACGGCCTTGAAATTTGTGCAGGGTACAAACAGTAATAAATGTTGTCCTGCTCGGTAAATGTGCCCAGCTCCTTCCTCGATTTCAGTGCCAACAAATCGTATTGTATGGCTGCCTTGGAATGTGTGCGAAATCAGTACCTCTCCTCGATATTCGTGCCCACTGGAAGTCTCTTCAGCTAGTTGCCTCAATAATCGTGCCCACTCTTTCCTTCAGCTCTCTTCTCTTCGTTCTTCTCACAAGAATGAATGAATTTGCCTTTCCCTTGCTTTTTGCTCATAACCCTAGGTAGGTGAAGAGACATCTAATCCAAAGGCTGAGATTGGATTAGATCAATGGTTGAAATTAATTGCTCATATTTTATTTCTAAAATATTAATTTCACTCACCCAATTAAATTTATGAAAAACCGACTTTATACTCTAAAGTCAAATTAAATGTCACGTCATTTAATGCAAGGGTCACTTTATTTCCCCCTTCTAAGTGACTAAGGCTAAAGTCACTTAGGGGAACACTTCCCTAGGTACAAAATTAGCACACTGGACTTGGATTAACAATTTAATTTTGTTTTAGCACTTAATGACCTTACGCATTATTTGATGTTTTATTTCTTTTATTAGTGATCTTAACACTTGTTACAAGTTTTAGGGTTTTAATATGTATGGGTGTGTTCTATTAGCCACCAAGAACCCTATGACCATCAAGGTGTGGGTTCAAGGACGTTTTGATCATTTTGACCATCTCAAGGATATTACTTTTTCCATTCCTTAAAGGATCATTAAACCATTAAGTGTGGGGGTGCCTCGACTTCTCCTAGGGTACTATGACCTCATTAAAACACAAATGACCACTGAATGGGTCATTTGGCCTAATGCAACTTCTTCAACCCACGAAGGACAGTCTCTAGGGTACTAGGTGGTGAATTATTGTAACTTCGAAGAATATTCTATATATATTTTATTGATCCCCGATGTTTCTATCGGGAGAATCATTTGTATTTCTTTGTACCCCGATGTTCCTAATCGGGAGAATTAATAAGAGTCATGAGGAAGTCTCCTTCATTGTAAGTCGGGTCATTAGTACCCTCCAGAGTATGTTATTATATCAAGTTAGTCTAGTTGTGGTTACTCAAGCCTACATAACTGAGTTAAGTTTACTCGAGCCTACATAACTAGGTTAAATGTCAAGTGAACAAAATAATATAAATAGAGGTGAGGTGCTTCTCATTTGAATACACTCACACTCACTTGTGTAGCGCATAAGAGAGAGAGAGAGAGAGCTGTAGTTGGAAGGAGAAGGAAGCTCAGTTTTGGGGTTTTACCTCTTATCTTTTGGGGCATCTATATTGAGGAAGCTTTTGTTGGGTTTTTTTCATTAGGGTTTTCCCAGGATAAATTTGTGTTGTTTTTGTGATACTGTTTCTTTCAGTGATCCTGTCTATATGCTTTTGTTATAAAATTGAAATTAAATACTGATAATGTAGCTTAGCATATGGAATTCTAACATGGTATCAGAGCTAACCTGAATAGGATAGCTTTCACAAGAGAAAAAGCCCTCTCTCTCCCCGACAAGAAATTAGGGTTTTTGGAAAAATTTGGAGTTTTGGAAAACTGTTTGCATGGAAAGTTGCGCCCTCCCAGAGTGCATCTTTTGAGCCAGGGATCGAAGTTTTTAGAGGAGTAGATCTCTTGGAAAGTCAAACCCTAATTTGACAGTTGCACTAGAAAACTGCAGAACCAGAAAACCGCTGGAAGCTGCAGTGTTGAATCTCACAAGTCAGATTTGAAAGGTGAAGACTTAAGATCTCCAAAAACCAAGCACACCAGTCTACTTGCCTCAATCAAGCGCATCTCCTGGTAAGTTTTGTTTCTCATTTCGTAGAATTTCAATTTTTTTGTGACTTTCTGACAAGATGGCCCCAAGCACTAAGCTTGAGGACAAATTGGAAGGCATAGAGAATTTCCGAGCATGGAAATACAGGATTGGCCTCATTCTCCAAGAGAATGATCTTGATAAGTATATCAAAGAGGAAGTTGCAGAACCTGAAGAAGCTGAAGCTAAGGAGAAGCACAAGAAGGATATGATTAGGGCACAAAGGATTATTGCTGACTCTATCAAGGATCACTTGATCCCTCAAGTGTCATCCAAGAAGACTCCGAAAGAAATGTATGATGCCCTATCCAGAATGTATGAGGGTAGAAACATCAACATAAAGATGAATTTAAGAGCTCAACTAAAGAGCACCAAGATGAGTCATGGAGAATCCATCCAGGACTACTTTACAAGGGTCTCTCAGATCAAAGAACAACTAGAAGCCATTGGAGACAAACTTGATGAAGATGAGATGGTTATGACTGTTCTCAATGGTCTCACTAGACCTTGGGAGTCATTCATCCAGATGATGTGTGCCAGGAAGGAAAGCATGAAGTTTGATGTTGTATGAAAAGATTGTATTCAAGAGGAGACTAGAGTGGCAAATAGAGAAGCCCTACTAAAGGAGGATGATCAAGCCCTAGCCACTCATACCAAGAGAAGAAGAAGTCAACCCAACTTCAAGAAGGGAAACAAGAGGGAGTATCAACCTCCAAAGAAGTTCCAGAAGACAAGAGAAAATCTCCATGATAGGGACTACTCCGGCTTTCAATGTTTTCATTGTGATAAGATAGGACAAATTGCCAAAAATTGTCCTTTGAAGAAACAAGAGTACAAGAAGAAGATCAACAACAACAAAAGACATCATGCTCATCTAGCTGAAGATGAGGACGAAGAAGAAGAAGAGGAAGGACCTCCAAGAAAGCAAGCAAGAGAAGAAGATGCAGAAGAGTATGTGCTATTCTTTGCACTCTCCGAATCTATAACACTTGGAGAAGATACTTGGCTTATTGATAGTGGTGCTTCAAAGCACATGACGGGACAAAAGAAAACTCTGTCAAGACTTGAAGAAAAGAACTCTCCTCAGAAAGTATCTCTAGGAGATGACTATCAATATCCGATCATAGGAATTGGGAAAGCAAGCTACAAGCTTGATTTAGGAAATCCCCTGAAGATGAAAGTACTATATGTACCAGGTCTAAAGAAGAATTTACTTTCTATCTCAACTTTAGATAAGAAAGGATTCAGAGTTGCATTCATAGATGGCCAAGTACTCATGTGGCCCAAAGGAAAGAATATTGAAGATGCAGTTGTCATTGGTGATAAGAAGGAGGCTTGTATAAACTCAAGGGACATTCAGAAACAACCCATGTTCATGAGTCCACTGATCCTAGTGAACTATGGCATAGAAGACTTGCTCACATCAATTACAAAGCACTACCTCATGTGAACAAAGTAGTGACGAGATTACCAGACATGAAGATCAAACATGAAGGCATTTACAAAGGATGTGTGAAAGGAAAGAACATCAAGAATCCATTCCCGAAGAGTGAAACAAAAACAAAAGGTACGTTGGAATTGATTCATTCAGATGTGTGTGGTCCAATGTCCTCCACATCTTTAAGTGGTTTCGAATATTATATTACCTTTATTGATGACTATTCAAGAAAGACATGGATCTACTTCTTAAAAGCAAAGAGCGAGGTGTTTGAGAAATTCAAGGAATTGAAAACCTTGATAGAGAATCTTTCAGACAAGAAGATAAAGACACTCCGGTCAGACAATGGTGGAGAGTATACTTCGAAAGAGTTTGAAGCTTTTTGTAAAGATGTTGGAATCAAGAGGGAACTAACCACTCCCTACAATCCTCAATAGAATGGTGTTGCGGAAAGAAAGAACAAAACCATCATGGAGGCAGTAAAGACAATGATATATGATGAAGATCTTCCAATGCATCTATCGGTAGAAGTAGCAAGAAGTTAGAACTACTGTCTACATACAAAATAGAATATCTCACAGTGCTCTTGGATTCATGACTCCAGAAAAAATGTTCACGGGAAAGAAGCCTGAGGTAAGTCACCTCAAGATATTTGGTTGTCCAGTATATGTTCATATACCAAAAGAGAAAAGAACCAAGCTGGACCCTTCCGGAAAGAAGGGAATATTTGTTGGATACTATGAAGTGTCCAAGGCATTCAGAATTTACATTCCTGGATTCCATCACATGGAAATCAATAGAGATGTAACATTCGATGAAGAAGCAGCTCTCAAGAGATCCAGAAAATGTCAACATGAAAGAAGTGTACGAGGAAGATGTACCTTCTAGAAATGTAGAGACTACATCCCTCCCTCCATGTAGAGACTAAGAGCATGATATGACAAAATCACAAGAACCTCCTACGATGGAGATATCACGAAAGAGGAAGCCTGCTTGGGCAAGAGAAATTATACACGAAGCAGAAAGATATGGAGCTCCTGAAAGCTCCACAAGGATAAGCAAGAAGCCCAAGCCCTTTTCCAGCTATGTGGCTTTGATGTGTGATCTGGTGGATCAAGAACCTACAAACTCCGAAGAAGCGGTACAGAAGAAAGAATGGGTAGAAGCAATGATTGAAGAATACCAGTCAATAATGAAGAATGATGTGTGGGATATAGTTCCCAAGCCAGAAGGCAAGAGTGTAGTATCCTCCAAATGGATCTACAAGATAAAACATGTAGCTGGCGGAAGTATCGAGAAGTATAAAGCAAGATTTGTGGCCAGAGGTTTCTCTCAGAAAGAGGGAATTGATTATGAAGAGACTTTTGCACTAGTAGCACGATATACTTCAATTAGAGCTATCATGGCACTTGCATCCATGATGAAGTGGGACTTACACCAGATGGATGTGAAGACAACCTTCTTGAATGGTGTGATTGAAGAAGAAGTATACATAGAACAACCACAAGGATTTGAAGTTGAAGACAGAAGGACTCACGTATGCAAACTGAAGAAGGCCCTTATGGCTTGAAGTAAGCTCCTAGAGCTTGGTATGGAAGGATAGATAGTTTCCTAACGAGCTTGGACTTTACCAAGAGTAAAGCCGATCCTAACCTTTACTACAAGGTTATAGAAGATGAACTTGTCATACTATTACCATATGTGGATGATTTATTTCTGACAGGGAATGAGAAATAGATTGTGGAAAGCAAGAAGAAGCTCGCTGAAGAATTTGAGAATAAAGACCTTGGGTTAATGCATTATTTCCTAGGTCTGGAAGTATGGCAAAGTTCAGAAGGAATCTTTCTCAACCAAGGAAAGTATGCAGTCGAGATATTGAAAAGATTCGATATGTTGGAATGCAAAGCCATGGCCACACCCATGGATTCCAACCTGAAGTTGTTAGCTGATGACTTATCAGAGTTAGTGGATGTGACTCAATACAGACAGATTATTGGGTCGTTGGTGTATCTAACAAATACTATACCAGACATTTGTTTTGCTGTGAACACCTTGAGTGAATATCTAGTTCAACCTAGATGTGTTCACTTGATAGCTGCAAAACATGTGATGAGATATCTGAAAGGGACTGTAGACTTTAGTCTATACTATGATGGAAACCATGAGTATAGATTGTATGGCTATACAGATGCAGATTGGGATGGAAGTGTATCGGACAGGAAAAGCACATCAGGTGGATGTTATAGTCTGGGATCTGCTATGATTTCATGGTTTAGCAAGAAACAGTCCAGTGTTGCTCTTAGCACGGCTGAAGCAGAATATATAGCATCTTGCTCTGCTAGTTGTGAAGCCATATGGCTTCGAAAGTTGATGTCATGTTTATTCAACCTGGAGTTGGATAATACCGTGATTCTATGTGATAACCAAAGTTGTATAAAGATGACAGAGAACCCAGTGTTTTACGATAGGTCGAAGCACATAGAAATCTGGTATTTCTACATTCGAGATATGATGCAGAAGGGAGCCATAAAGCTCCAGTATGTGAGTACCTAAGTTGCCAAGAAACGTGGGTACGGGGACGCCACTTTTATAAATAGGGTACTTTGGTACGTTGGAGGTACTGTAGACATATATATGTGTGTGTGTGTGTTTATATATGTGTGTGTGCATGTGTGTGTGTTAAAATTTATAAAAATAAAACATTTCACACTCACATCATACATGCATATTTGATATTTCTAAATTCAATGATTCATATGAACATTCACATAAATCATATGACATAGACTCATAGTAGGTATCAACTGGAAGACTGAAGTTATATTAATATAATTAACAACATAAAATATTATATGTCCATGACATCATGAGTTCAAACTTTATTTCCACACTACATCCAAAATTTGCCTAAAGGCATTTTTAGACATGAAAAAGAAAGTTCAAAACAGAAAACATTGAACATGAACAAGATAGTTGATTTGGCTTCCTCAAGTCATGTCATCAACAGCCTTAGGATCAATGTCATTAGCATCACTAAGGTCCTCTTTCACGTCGTCGCTGGAGTAGTGAGCACAGTGCACTAGCAGTGAGAAATGTAGTGTTGAGCTCGTTTAGGTAAGGGGCAAGGGCCCACTTAACATGTGTTTTAGTGTTTTATTATTTAATTTTTAAAATTTTGAACTTCAAACTTTTGCAAATTGACTCATCCCGAACAACGAGCTAAGATAAAGTGTCCAACGGATGTATCGGCTGCATACCCAAACACGTGGTACGACGTACCAAAATCTACGCGAGCACCCTATTTTCATACATGAAGTACCTGGTACGTGAAGTTGGATTTGGGTACGGGTGGGTACGACTAGGGACGTACCATTGAAGTACCCAAGTACCTGGTACTGGTTCGTGTACTCGACCCCTCGGTACGGGTACCCATGCAACACAAGTGAGTACTGATGAACAAGTTGCTGATGTGTTAACGAAGCCTCTGTCTCGGGTAAAGTTCGAATACTTTCGAGACAAGCTTGGTGTTGTTCGGAAAGACCTTCCTTGAAAGGGGGAGCAGTGATGTTGTAGTGGGAGTGTATCATCCCTGGACATCTGTCCTAAAGTGCTCCATAGACTTATGTCTCTGAGAAAGAAGAAGGATTGTATCATCCTTGAACATTCGTTCTAAAGTGATCCAGTGACTTCGGTCCGCGAGAATGTAGTAGGATTGTATCATCCTTGAACTTTTGTTCAAAATGGATCCAGTGACTTCGGTACTCGAGAACGTGGTAGGATTGTATCATCCTTGAACTTTTGTTCATAATGGATCCGGTGACTTCGGTACTCGAGAACGTGGTAGGATTGTATCATCCTTGAACTTTTGTTCAGAATGGATCCGGTGACTTCGGTAGTCGAGAACATGTTAGGATTGTATCATCCTTGAACTTTTGTTCAGAATGGATGCGGTGACTTCGGTACTCGAGAACATGGTAGGATTGTATCATCCTTGAACTTTTGTTCAGAATGGATCCAGTGACTTCGGTACTCGAGAACGTGGTAGGATTGCATAATCCTTGGACTTAGTTCTAAAGTGATAGGGAGTGATTATCCCGTAATTGTATGTGGTGACTTCGGTTGTCGAGAATGTGGTGGGATTGTATCATCCCTGGACTTAAGTCCAAAAGTGATCCGAAGACTTTCGTCTTCATATTGTGGATTGCAGGTTATTGATGATGATGATGATGTTGCTGATCGAAAGATCAGAGTGTGATGATGATGTTGGTCAGATTGTTGTTGATGATGATGTTGCTGATCGAAAGATTAGAGTGTGATGATGATGCTGCTCAGATTGTTGCTGATGATGATGTTGTTGATCAGAAGATCAGAGTCTGATGATGATGTTGCTCAAAGTGTTGCTGATCGAAAGGTCAAAGTACTATTGATGATGATGTTGCTGAAGATCAAAATGTTGACGATGATGTTGTCAAAGAAATGCTGCTGCTGAAATTAAAGATGAAGACTATGTGTCAAAGATGTTGAAAAAGCTTCCAATGATCTATAGATGTGTCACCCTGATGATGTTGATGATGTCCTCTCTCTCTCCCTCTGTTGTTGTTGTTGTTGTTGTTGTAGAATACCCTTCTCGTTAAGGGGGAGTGTTGAATTATTGTAACTTCGAAGAATATTCTATATATATTTTATTAATCCTCGATGTTTCTATCGGGAGAATCATTTGTATTTCTTTGTACCCCAATGTTCCTAATCGGGAGAATTAATAAGAGTCATGAGGAAGTCCCCTCCATTGTAAGTCAGGTCATTAGTACCCTCCGGAGTATGTTATTATATTAAGTTAGTCTAGTTGTGGTTACTTGAGCCTACATAACTGAGTTAAGTTTACTCGAGCCTACATAACTAGGTTAAATGTCAAGTGAACGAAAGAATATAAATAGAGGTGAGGTGCTTCTCACTTGAACACACTCACACTCACTTGTGTAGCGCATAAGAGAGAGAGAGAGAGAGAGAGAGAGAGAGAGAGCTGTAGTTGGAAGGAGAAGGAAGATTAGTTTTGGGGTTTTACCTCTTATCTCTTGGGGCATCTATATTGAGGAAGCTTTTGTTGGGTTTTTCCCAAGATAAATTTTTGTTGTTCTTGTGATACTGTTTCTTTCAGTGATCTTGTCTATATGCTTTTGTTATGAAATTGAAATTAAATACTGATAATCTAGCTTAACATATGGAATTCTAACACTAGGGCATAGGTTGTGGTAGAGGGGAATCCAAAGAAACAACTGGGGAACCATAGAAACAACTTAGGGGTACTTAAACACTCTAAAGGGTGTACAGGGCTTTTGTCATTGTCCCAAGGGCTCCAAGGGCTTCAGACTTGGCTTAGGCAAGGTCAAAAGGTCTCCTTTGACATTGGCAACTACTTAACCGTCAAGGGCTCCTCAAGGGTCACGAAGACACACTGACACACCTATTGGCATCAATGACAATTTAGTCAACAAAGGGCCTGTTTTGGAGGCCAAAAATTAGGAGGCAAGGGCTAGAAAAGGGAAGGAACAAGGAAGGCGAGGGAGGAAAAGAAGGGAAGAGGAAAGAGGCTGCTAGGGCTAGTTAGGTCTGATTTTAGGACTGTTTTAGAGTGATTTTGGGCAGAATTTAGGTTTTAGGATTTTCTTATTTTTTATTTTTTAGGGCCTCCTAAAATTTCGGCCCAGGGTTTCTAGGGGCAAATTGGGTAGGTCAAAATTGTAGGAGGGCCGAAATTTTAGGAAGACAAAAATAGTGAAAAAATTAATTTTTTGATTTTTTAGGGTTTTTAACATAAAATTGCAGACCTACTTGTAGCCCTAATTCTACCATGAAGATGCAAATTTACACATGCAAATGCAAGAGATTTGAAGGAGAAGAGGTTTTGGGACAAGTTGGAAAACCCTACCCTAACCTAGGGCATCTAAGGAGTGACTAATCTACCTCTTGAGAAGCTTAGCCTAGGTTTTACAACTAACCCTAAAGTCCTAAGGTTCTTACCCTAGAAGGACTCATAAAATGACGTATTTGCACAACCAAGGTGACTAAAAGTTGACAAAGATCTAGCCAATACAAAATGCCACCCTAATGGTTACCATTCAATCCACAAACATACATCATTTATCAACATTTAACAAAGAGAGATTAAGAAAAAACCCTAGATACCTCTTTGTGCAAGTGTTTAACAAACCATAGCATTACCTTTACAAGAGCATTGAACCAAAGAAACTTCAAGAATTTGCCATTAAAACCAAATATCTTCCTCAAGAGGAGGCGCCTCACTTCAAAGAGCCTTAGTTGGGTAGAATAAGTGCATAATGTTTTTTCCCACTTGTCTTATGTTAAAATGAAGGTTGAAGAGGTTTATTTATAGCCTCTCACACTCACTTTTACAAAATATCCAGGCCTACATGCCGCCTTAAAAAGTCAATTTGAAATTATAAAATGTCAACTTAAAATTATTACATAAAATAATATAAAAATAGCCTAAAGCAGGCTTATAGTAATATAAAAATAGCCTAAAACCTGGGGTACTTTCCCCCGAGGTGCCAAAAACTGCTAAAATAAGCAAATCACACCGACCGAAAGGCTCTATTTGAATGAGATTTCTGTACATGCCTTTCTAGTTCTGTAATTAGTTACGTTAGCCGTCAATTGGTGTGCACCGTGATGTGGGTGGATACCCATTTTCATTCCCAATTTGAATTATGTCTGGTTAATGAGGTGCATTTGAAATATAATAGTAGTTATGTGGCTGCCATCTTGGAGACCATAGGTGGGTACACCTTACAATAACAGTTGCTATGTCGTATAACTATCCAACTGTCTGCATTTTATTCTTTTTTATTTTGATTATTTTTAATTTAAAATTTCTAGACAAGTAAATCATATTGACGATTTAGGACTTTGATTAAGGAAATTTGTGACTTTAAATTTCCAAACTATATCCTTCAAATCTGATGTTTTTTTAGAAAGTACTAGCACAAGTAATAAATATAATATTGAAAAGCCTTCTCTAATATGTGCTAGTAAGTACAAGCACAGCAATCAAACATAAAAGTCAAAACCAGGATATGAATCTGGGAAACTTATTTTGATAACCAACCCCTCTTGAAATAAATGATAGCTTTTGGATTCTTAGCGTCAAGTATCTCACATTGTTATAATAACTTAGATCCTGATGTGAACATTTTGCAGGTATGCTTCTGATTTTCTCATGAGGAGTGGGTATCCCCGCCCATTATGCCTGCTGATCACTCAAATCATAATGATGCTATCTTGTATACTTCTTGCGACTGGGGGTACTCTCTTCCTCTCTTTTTCCCCTTATTTGTAGGCAATTGCGATATAGAAATAACCAACAGTTTACTAGTATGTGGAGAAAGTGACATGATGCTTGTCTTCTCTAGGTCTGCACTCTACATGTTGGCCTTTCTGATTTCATGTTGAAATGTCTCAATAACAACTTACATTAAGCCTAAGGAAGCTAGTGATATCTTTTAAACTGTTCTGGTCATATACAAAGTCAATGTCTACATAAAATCTTTATACAACTTCCTTGATGGATCCAAGCAGGTCAGTCAAGATAAGGAAGAAGATACCACAATTGCAAGACACCAATGTATTTGTTCTTTGAAGGTTGCCAAGTCTAATGCTCAAGCACTATTTATCTCTATCTTTTTCCCATATTTCTTGCTTTACATGTCATTGGCCATTCTTAGGATGCCATTTTTAGCAAGCAAACCCTAAATTCCAAAACTGTAAACAAATCCAAATTCTAACTCTGTTTGAGTTACTTCCTGCAAATCCCTCCCAAAACCAAGAGTTATTTGGTATTGGATAATAAAGTTTAGCTACGAACCACAAATGGCTATTTAGTATTTATCATATTAGAATTCTAGCAAATCCCCTGAACTTTACGGCATGACAGGTTTCGTTGTAAACTTGGCTGCCCCTTCAGCAGCATGTAAAATGTAATAATGCATTTAAGGATCCGTATCTATGAATACAGGGTTCTCAATTTTATCCTGGTGGGCCCATTGGGTGCCTTCTCTTTGCCCTTCTTAACATGTACTCATATAAGTGTAGTACTAAGAAATCAATGGAAAGTGAGTACCTTGCGAAGTGTTTCGGTTTGGTCTTTTGTTCAAGGATCCATATCCATGAATACGAGGTTCTCTGTTCTAAGCAGTGTTACCAGAATTACCAATAATTATTATTATTATTTTAGCTTATTTCTATTAAAAAATAGTCTTTTTTGGCCTATTTTTCAAAATTTTCCAATTTTATTTTTTATCATTGCTGCGTTATTGCCATACATCTTTTTGCAACATTGGTTCTACTTCTAAGGTTATCTATTCTTAAAACAATGACTTCACCCTCAGGTTGGTTGAGTGCCCTTTGGGTATCAAATACTGCAACAAACAGCTCCAGATAGGAGCCCAAGCTCTTAGTAGGAAACTCAGGCTCCCTAAAGAGCAGCAAGCAGCAAGAATGTGCCAATTTCAGAAAGATTGAGAGAGAAGTAATCAGAGTGAAGTGTCTCGTTGCTTTTCTATAGTCATAGTGGCACTTCATAAGCTTCTTTGCACAGTTTCTTTAATAGTTTATTTCATTGACAGTCCATCTCTTGTTGTACTTGGTAGGTCAGCTTCAATAGTATGTCAGCAAAAAAGCATTGTTAATTCATCCGGATGCCAATTATATACTTTCAACCTGTTTTGCATTTTAAATTCTTCATAAAAGATACTTGTTATATATACAGAAAAATATTCATATCAGCAAGAAAAAAACAGAAGGGTATATATAATGGGATTTACATCCTCTTCCTAAAGCAACTCAAAAAGATATAAAATCAGAATAAGTGGCATGGTCTAACAATTTTGTATCCTTAATCAGCAATGATCATTTGGGCAACAGTTGCATACATACCTCATCTTTCCATAATTGACAAAAAGCAACTGAAGTACTGACCTCATTTTTAAATACATATTTGCAGTGGAGTTTTCAAAGAACATTCAGATATCATGTATAAGATAAGATAAGAATTTTAATAATGTTAAACGAATGATGACAAATGACCACAATAAGTAGGTCAACACAACTCAAAGTACAGCCAGTGTAAATATACAGTGGGAGAGCAAAATAAACTCTTATCAGTGTATGAAGTTGTGATTAATTGAATAGTTATAGATCTGGCATGAACTTTGGATGCAGGTTGCAACAGATGAGTAACAAAACAGTGCATCTGGACATTGAAATTCATTCTGCTGTTTCAACTTTCATGTTCATATTCCTTTGCTTTAATGTGTGCATTCTTGAATCTTAAATTTATGTGGTATATTATGAAAACTAGAAGCATATTCTCTTGCTTAGTTGTTGGGGCATGTTTTCAGGAGAGAGTTGCATATTCTCTAATAAAATGAGTTTAACTTGTTGATGGCCTTGGTAGGTAAGCTTCAACAGTTTGTCAACGAAAAAGCATCGTTAATTCCTTCCGATGCCAATTAGATCTTCCAACTTGTCTTCCATTTTTATTTTTGCAAGTTTTGAAAACTTTCAAATATCATGTACAAGTTAAGATTAGAATTTTAATAATGTTAATGAATGACCACAATAAATAGGTCAATGGGACTCAAACTACTGCCAGTGTAAAATTTAAATTTACAGTGAGAGTGCAAAAGAAACTCTTATCGAACAGTGTTTGCAGTTGTGATCAACTGAATAGCCATAGATCTGGTATGAAATACAGACACAAGTTGGAATAGATAAGTAACAAAACAGTGCATCTAGACATTTGAAATTCAGTATGCTGTTTCAACTTTCATGCTCATATTCCCTTGTGCTTAATTTGTGTGCATTCTTGAACGAATGAGGTAAATGATGAAAGAATACAAGTATTTTGATTTTGTTTTCATGTACATTTAGTGAAAGATATTTCAGGCCTTCTAAGCATTCAAGAATTTTCAGAAACTTGAACATCCTTAAAATTATTTTCATGTATGCAGGTGTCTTTTTTCTTTATGTTGGTTCTGCCCTTATTGGCATGGCGTATGGTGCATACTGGACTCTGGCCCCAGCTGTTCTATCAGAAATATTTGGAATGAAGCCCTTTGCAATACTGTACAAGATAATTGGGTAAGGGTTCACATGATCTCAAACTCTAATTTTAATGCTATGAATTTTGAAGATACCATTGAATTTTTGCCAACGTTTATTTCACATTTCTCTGAAAATATAAACTGATGTTTATGCCATAGACAGCATTGTAGATAAAAGTTGAAACTTCTAAAGTATCAAATCAAACACTCTGCAGGATATGTCCAACCATTGGTGCATATGTCCTTTCTGCAAAGATCCTAGGAGTTCTTTATGATAAACAGGCTGCTTTGTATCACCACAATTCTACAGAGGAGATCGTGCATGGAGAGGAGAGTACATGCTATGGTTGGCAATGCTTTGGTTTTGCTTTGCTTTATCTTTCTGTGATTTGCTTCATTGGTGGTTTGGCCTGTTTATGGTTAATGAAACGTACCCATATGTTGTATAGTAGAAGATATCAGCTTCTGTGCTCTTCAGCAGACTGAAAGCAGCTGTAATTTAGTTCTGTTTGTCAGTAACCTGACACACAAGGAGTAATTGTAACCTGTTTTAACCTATGCCTTTCATGAATATGAGCATAGGTATTTAACCTATGACTTTCATGAATATGAGCATGGGTATGTGGCAAGCAAACATGGTACAGCGAGTTATTTATAGGTTTTGCTCATGCGTAAATTTCAAAAATATGACCAAAAACCAATGTTCTCAATGACAAATAATGATGGAGATTTTGAATTTCTGGCTTCTGAAAAAGACTTCTGACCGATGCTATCACTCAAATATTGTTAATCTCCTTATTGCAACACAACACAACAATATTGCAAGTGTAAATGACAATAAATTAAGGAATTAAACAAGGGTCATGTGCAATCTTGACATATCTTGCAAGTATAAAATGGCCATAGATTTCATGATTCGATTGTATCATTATCATTATAGTCAATTACAAATAAGTAGTTAATTCATCCATTACTATGGAAGCTGTCAGACATCAATGATATCTGAGTACAACCGTTAACAAGGTTGATGGAAGTGCAAGGGAATGCATTGGACTACTCATATGCATCACAAAGCATCTAGCTAACCTAATGGTGAAGGGTAATCTCCCATTCTTGTCTGGCGTCGAGAGTTGAGGGACCACGACATGCTAGACCCAGGAATTTGGGTGGTTAGACCTATACAGTATATTACGCGTATTGGAATCGATGCTCCATCGGCCAAGATGCTTATGGTTACATCCTTGGTCATTGCATTCGGCGATTTTTTCTAAAAATCCAAAATTCAATGAATCTCAAGCATTTGTTAATTCCGAATTTAATGACCAAGCCGCTTTAAAGAAGAAAAATCATTTAATATTTCATTTTCTTGCGTGAAACTTAGATTTTGAACAATATAGGATGTTTTAGCATGTTTTCAGGAAGTTATGAAGCCATATATCTCTCTCCTTGGTGTGTATAAATACAATAAATGATAGATAAATTCCCACCTTGCAACGTCCAAAAATAGCACTAGGGTGCTGAATCTATTGACACGCTGTGGAAGCCATATAACTTTGTGCCTAATGGGATGTCCTAATAACCTTATGGAACAAGGATCTACGAACGTAACCTTAGCAGTAGATAAAATGTTGGAAAGAAAATGGGGACAGCCATTGACTGTTGTTCCCATGGACGGAAGTCTGTAGTGCATAATATATTTAGTTAGTATTGAATCTCTGTATACTAAGGGGACAACCTAACATATTAAAGTTCCATTTACCAATCCATAATAAATGGCATTATATTATAGTTTGATATAAAACGGTGCAGTATGGGTGACCGACATAAAATGATTTTGTACAAGTGATTGATACAAGGCGGTGTTGTAAGAATTTTTGATGTAAAATGGAATTGCACATGTATTTCATATAAAATGACTTTGTCTAAGTTACTATTTTCTTCACTATTATATTTGTTAGAAGTACAAGTGGTATAAATATATCATGTTCGTGGAGCCATGTGTTATTAAGCCAAGACCGTGTATCTTCCTTTCTTCTATTTGTGGTGCATCTGGAACACCAGAAACTGTGCAATTTTTGATGATGCCAACTCAATGGTGGACTCAGTATGCAGATGGATCATGGATTTAGTACACACACATCCTGTACAGGAAAATTATTCTTGTTTTCGGTTTATAGGCACTGCTCCGTTAATCACCTACCCTTCTGTGTTTTTTGATGGTGCTGCCACCTCTGGTGTGGGTGGTTCGGGGTTCATACTTCATATCAGTCCTTCCCACTATTTTCAGGCAAAAATGGGCATTGGCTTCAGCACTAACACTCGCGCAGAATTGCTGGCCATCTGGTCCTTCATGTATGTTGCTGTTGAGTTGGGCTTACCCACGATTATGATCTGGGGAGACTCACAAGTGGTCATAAACTGGGCTAGAATGGAGGCAGAATTAAATGTGATAGACCTGGTTCACTGGTGTGAACGTATTGATGCTTTGAAATCTTCCTTTCTCACTATAAATTTCTCGCATATCTATAGGGAGCACAACTCCAGTGCTGATGCTTTATCCAAGGGAGCTCTTTCACTCGATATGAGTACTCTCTCCTGTTTGGAATTTTTTGATGGAGAGAAGATTGGGAGCACTACTATCCAGTTATTTTAATGGATGGGTATGCCCCTCCTTTTTGGCTCTACTCATTTCCAACTCTTTGGATGAGTTTATACTTACTTTGAGCCTTGTTTTGATGATGATGTATGAGTTATTCTCATCTAGCATTATTTTAGATCAGTTGGAGGGGTCCCCTTTGCCCCTCATGAGCTTCCTTGGATAAATTATCAGGACTCCTTACGTGTCCTCTGTAGATGTGCTGAAAGATTTACTGTTTAAAGGATGATTTTAGGCATGCCTAACCTGTGATGTTTCTGTCACATTACTGCCTATTAGCTGTTGGTATGTTCAGTATGGAGACTTTTTGTATCTTACAGCCCTGTATATGTTACCTTTGATTTTAATGAATAGCAAGGAACAACATTTTTTTTCTTGAAAAAAAAAAAGCCAAGACCGTGTGAGTTTTAGTTGGCGCAAGGATTGAAGTTCAAATCTTAAATGGCACCAACCATGAGTATTTATCACAAGGAGGGCTTGTTTTGGAGCCATGCGTTATTAAGCCAAGACCATGTGAGTTTTAGTTGCACGAGGATTGAAGTTCAAATCTTAAATGACACTAACCATGAGTATTTATCATATGGAGGGCTTGTTTTGGGTATGTTATATCTTCTTCTCGCTTGCCATGATGCGTAGAAAGCAACCTTCACGGTGAGAAGGAAAATACGTCTAATGTGGACATGCTTCCCAAACTATTCTTTGTTTTTTTAACCAGATAGTTTGAACACTTCACTGACATTTCTTATTTCCTACTTCATAAAAGTTGTGTAAAAAAGCTTTCAATATTGAGTTCAACATACCCTCACTCGTTGGCATTCCTAAATCGTATCATTGAATTTTTCCTTGTTAGTTGCACATAATGGGTAAGGGATAGGACTCTTTAGCCCCCATTATGTCCATTATGTCCAGAGTCTGAGGAAGACCCAAGGTAATTAAGGGGACTGTTTTTTTATATGGCTCGGACTACAATATTTATGCTACCATAGTGCACTGGCTGGCTTCCATGTGTGAACATTATCGTGGAGTTGGAAATACCAACCTCTCCCAAAGCTTGGCAAAAGATTTATGTGCATGTTTACATGACATTACCTCTTCCTCCATTGCAAATCGTATCAATATCATGCCATCAATGAATAGTTGGTGGGTGAATGATAATTCTAGTTTAATAGACAACACTTGCAATATCCTTAATTTGGTTTTTTTTGTTTAATCTCAAAGATTAGGCTTGAAAGGGAATCAACAATAATGATATAAATCTTAGGTGAAAATGGGCACTCTTGATAAATTGTTGTAGAGGCAAAAAATAGTTTAGAAGGAACTCCATTGACAAGAATAAGTCACAATAGTTCTTCTCAACAATCTTTTTATTGAAAAGAGGTGTTGATATACCTTTAACTAGTAGGGTACCAATTAAAGTAAGAAATTCATATTACTTAAAAGGTGTTAGTGTACCTATAACTAGTAGGGTACCAATAAGTAAGAAATGCCATACTAAGAGGTGTTAGTGTACCTTTAACTAGTAGGCTACCAAGAAGTAAGAAATGCATACTACTTGTTCATATGGCTTCTCCATGTCTATCTTGAGGAACATGATTACAATAGGAAGACACTTTTTTTTATGTATCTTAATGCTATAGACATTCTTTAGTAAAGGTACTATGCCATATAGTCTAAAAGGACAAATTAATATATAATAAATTAGGATTGATACTTGAGATGATTAAATGCAATGAAGAGAAGTGACATGTTTACAAGGCATAGGAAATATGTCTATGGTAAACAGCATAAGCCTTTATAATAATTATTGCTCTATATAAAAATGATTAAAAATTATTGATATATAATATAATTTAAATTTATTACACTTTTCTCAACGTAAGGCCTTTACTACTACAATGATATTGTCTGCTATATTGATCCTTGAAAAAGCACTATTTGGTGGTTTATGGATACAAAATAGATCTTCTAATTATTAAATATATACCTATAAAAATATAATTCCTCACTTGCATGTTAAGCATTCATTATGAGAATAATTTGAGAGCACTTGCTCTTTATT
Organism: Pseudotsuga menziesii; assembly: GCA_001517045.1. Taxonomy (NCBI): domain Eukaryota; kingdom Viridiplantae; phylum Streptophyta; class Pinopsida; order Pinales; family Pinaceae; genus Pseudotsuga; species Pseudotsuga menziesii. Next base: position 66,825 of record LPNX010096221.1, read on the forward strand.
AAGAAACAGGTGCACTAATTATTAATTTGAACACCCCATCCTTGAGCACATGTAAGCTCACTTCACATTTGCAGACGAGATTTCATTGGAGATGAACACAATAAATAAGGAAAATGAATTTGAAAAATCAATATTTTTGAATGAACAAAAAACTATCTGGAGAACTTCGGGGTTTTCCTAATATTTTACTGATAAACTATAGTAAAAAACCCTTCGAAGATAAGCACATAAAATAAGGAAATAACAACTTACTATGTGATCCTTGAAAAAACACTATTTGATGGTTTATTGATACAAAATGGATCTATATATAGTTCCTCACTCGCATGTTAAGCATTTAGTGAAGAGTCTGTTACCTTGCTAGGAATTTGATTTCCCTTTCAATGTGATATACAAAGAAACGAGAACTCTAATGATAAAAAACTAATGTTATTGTGTCAAAAACACCAAAAACAACCCCCAAAACAAAAAATTGGTAATACCGTTATCACCCCTTTTTTTGTAAGGATAAAATTACAACTTTTTGGTAATGTTGAGTGGTGTCGTTTCAATCAAAAACCCTAAATCAACCCCTAAAATTGAAAAATGGGCCTCCTAGAATAACCATCGTTTTTATTCGAGGTTAAAGTTGCATCTTGTTTGAAACGTTGGCCTAAACAATTCGTGCCACTACAATTAAAACCTTAAAATACCCCTTGTTCGAAACTTGGTCCTACCATGGCAGCTCCATTTTTGTTTCCAACATTAAAATTACAATTTGGTTAACAATGTGGCCTTAATAGCCGGTGTCGTTGCAACAGAAACACCAAAATCAACTCCTTAATAGAAAATAGGTGCTACCAATGGCACCTCTTTTTTCTCTCAGGTTGCAATTATTGGGTTCAAAGCTGTCGCTTTTTTTTTTTTTTTAAATCTCTTTAGAAATATCAATAAAGCCTTTCAAAGACAATTTAATTTAAAAACGCAAAAAAAACTGAAAAACACTTAAAAAACAAAATTAAAATAAAAAAATTAAAATATGAATTAACAAATTCAAAATTAAAAAAAAAAAATAGAATTAAAAAAATTAGAATTCATTTAAATATTATAAATTTTATTAAGAAATTTAAAAAATATATACAATTTAAAAAAATGTAAAAAAAAAATAAAAATAAAAAAATACAATCCATTTAAAAAAAATAGAAAATTAAAAAAATATTGAACCCCTCCCCTCGCCCCCCTCCACATCCCCTTGCACCAACTCCCCCNTCCTTGGCCTCGACCTCATTCCAAAGTTGACGATGAACCTTCATTGGAACATGTGAACTCATTGAGCATTTTTTTAATTTCAATTCGTTGTAATGTTTCTTCACGTCGTTTCATTTTATTTGACTTATATTCATTGATGCAATGGGTGATTCTCTTTAGCGCCTTAAAACTCAATTCATATTCATGGCTCACTTCCACACACACGCGTAAGTTAATACAAACAAATTACTTATATAAATTAATAAAATGAAATCCTAACATGAAACCTTTATATGAACCTAGCTTTTTGGATATCTCTTGCTAGAGTAAATGCCACCTTAATTTTTTGAGGGTCATTCAATATGAAACTCAAGCTGCTTAACTTATTATTTTTTTGCACCGCTTTAGGATCTTTTTTTGGCCATGGGAATCAATAGCACGTTGTTGACCCCTTTGAAGAAGCAAAATTTGATCAAGTTGATGGACTCTTTGATGATGTTTATTTATTGCATAAAGAGTAATAATTACATATTTCTTCTTCCAATTACCAATCATATGATAATGGAGTGGACGCAATTCCAATCGTTCAATTATTTTGTAATCCAACTCTCCTCCCTAGGCTCCATAAAACCCTATTGACAAAATAGCCAAAACGTTTATCTTAACAATCTTAGTCACATAACAATAAGAAGAAAAACATAAAAACTGATTGAAAAAATTAAGTTTAAAGTAAATTATTAATATTGGTAATAATTGTAACTAATATTACACTAACTTAAACAATTAAAAGGTGATGACAACCATGAAAAAAGTTATTTAAAATACTTCACATCTTCACCCCTTAACCCCCATCCTGATGAGGGTTTAAGTTTTTGGGTGATGGTATGGAAATGATGGTGGGAATGAGGGAAAGGTGTGCAAACAAACACAAATGCACACCTTCACCCTCGATTGCTACCATCCTATCCTTGCCCTCATGGCTACTCAGTTTTACATGAAGGTCCTTTAAGTGGGTGATAAGGTCTTAATAGTGACAATTTACTAGTTTGTTCCTTTCAAGTGAGTGATAGGATCCTCATTGTGACAATAATAATAGAGGTAGGGATAACCCTTAGATCTAACTAGCTTGGATAAGTGATAACCATATGTTCTAGCTAGCTCACGCCTAGGTTGTATTTGTTTGTAAAAAAAATTAGAACATCTTATTGAGGCCTCAACCTACTCCCAAGTCAATAGACTTGGGGAACCCTTTATATTTTAAAATTGACATTAGTCTTCATCCTTAAAAATGCTTTCTCGATTTATATTAACTTGAAGATATCCCTAAAGTTTCCTCGATTATAATGAAGCATACCGACTAGTTCCATTGCGAGTGCATAGAAATATATATTTTAAATCATATTTCATGTTTGTTTTATTATATTTAAATGCCTTGATGTTTTTTCATTATGAAGTTATCTCATGTATGTTAACATTTAAGTTCATACACACTTTCTAACCAATTATCACCTATGTTATTTTAAAATTTGATGTATCCTTATATGCTTAAGTGATAATTAATACCTATTTCAATAATTTATATAATAAACATCTTAAAATTTAATAACAATTTTTTTCTTCAAAACAACCCAATCAAAATCTCCTTAATAGGTGGACTTACATCGCCTTCCTTGAGCTACGAGTAGATGGAATCATTACGGATTTGTCATAACGTATATTATTCAAAATTAAACTCATAAGCTTATTCTCTAAAATAAAAGTTTATTTCGAGAGTGCATAATTAATTTTGTTGTTTATTTTTACAAAACAATATGGTTGGCATTTCACGTATATATGTAAAAATACTAGAATGGAAACTCA